>JAGFNQ010008840.1:0-28797 GCA_024364735.1 Boesenbergia rotunda | reverse complement strand
TTAAACTTTCTTTCTGTGATCAGATTAGTAGCAACGGAAACAAAATGCAACAGAAAAAATAAAACAGAGAAAGGAATCAAACCAATGCTAACACAGCGATATACAAGGTTCGGGGATAACTTGCCTCTACTCCTTGGCGTGCCCGTAAGGTGGGCGATCCCTTGATCGTCGGCAGATCAAGCCCCGGTGAACCCGGATAAGATAGAGCCTCCTTCTCGGTGGAGAAACCTCTCCACAGATCTCACGGATGATGGAACTTGAGTACAGGAGATCACACAAGAAGGAATGCTCACTCAGATCTCACAAAGATGTAGTAGAACGCTTAAGCACAAAGCACATAGAGCACACAACCCAGCCCAGCCAAACTCCACAAGTTTTCAGTCTATCTTCGTTGTTGTTGCTCCTCTGCATCAGCTTCAACTTAAGCTCTGCTCACCATCCCAGCTTCATCAGCATCCACTGAGCACTCAGTCCACTGAAGACCTCCTCTCCAGCTGAGCCTTCGTCAGTCGCCAGTTGCGCCAGCTGCCCGTTGAAACCAAAAATCGGTAATCAGACAAACCTGCACCAAGGAAAGCCTCCCATTGACTCTCCTCCAATGTTTGAACCATCCCTGTAAAGCCTGCACACTTAAACAGAAGCTTAGCAAAACATAACAAATGAAATCGGCAATGTATCAGAGAATCGGCAGAGAAAACAGTCGCGATCAGAGCGACTGACAGCGTATTTGAATTAAAGTTATCGGTCACTGGATCGATCAGGATGATGCCAGACTGATCAGGCTCCATCCTGATCGGTCCCCAGTGAGAAACCTAGGATCGCAAGCTCGTATGATCGGTCTGTTGGGACCGGGTGCATGCCGACGTGGACACGTATTGTAATTGTTACATAATTACATACAGCGGAAACAAAAACATGAATAATTTCCTAAATTATTCTAACACATATCCTAAGCATGCAATGTGTTCACATAATCGTAATATAAAATTTTTGCAGAAAAGGAAATTACTCTACGAATTACCTTGCGTAACTTGGAAGAAGGGACGAGATCCAACCGTTAGCGTCCCTTGAAAGCTTCGCCTCTATTCGTATCCACGCCGAGTATCGTCGGGATGACTTCGCTAAACCACGAGCTTCGTGTTCACGAGAACTACTAGATTCTCCGTGAACACGACGAAAACTGAGAGAGTAATCAAATCGAAAGACTCACCACCAAGGTTGGCCGAAGAGGAAGATCGTCGCAAGGAAGAACTTCGTCGCCTTGATGCTTCTCCTTGTGCTCACGGCAAGAAGAAAGAAGGAAGGCCTATGGCCGGCCAAGAGAGAGGGAGAGAAGAAGAGGAGAGAGCCCAAGCAATTCTTCGATCGATCCCCTACCATGGCACCCCTTGGGTCCTTTATATAGGGAAAGGTTTCTTAATACCCAAGCAAACCTCTCCTTGATTATGGAATAATTTCTCAATCATTCCATAATCAAGGCTCTCATGATCAAGCTTCTTCTACATGATTATGGAATAATTTCTCAATCAATCCATAATCAAGGCTCTCTTTCTTTGGGCATGATTATATAAAATTTATAAAGCAAACCAACCATTGGTTCATTATATAAAATTTATAAAACAAACCAACCATTGGTTCATTATAAAAATTTATATATATAAAATTTATATAACCTTTTATAAAATAAACCAACCTTTGGTCTATTTTATAAAACAAACCAAAATAGCCTTATCCTCTTATGGTGGTGGCCGACCATGACAAGAAGAGAGGAGGCCCCCTTCTTGGCCGGCCCATCTAACCCCAATTGGATCAAATCCCTTAATGAATTAAACTTATTTAATTCACCCATTAAGTCTTTAAAAGACTTAGTCATTCTATGCTTTCGATGCGTCTGAAATAAATTCAGTTTTGACTATTGTTTGGACTTACCAAAAATAGTCTATCTCGATTGGAGAATTCAATTCTCAACTCGTTTTAAATCCTTCGAATTACTCGTTATGCGTGTGACCAAATAGGCTTTCAATTTATGTTGGTCGTCCATAATTAACTAATTAATTATAGAACGATCATGAGTGGCACCTAGTAGTACATCATGATCCCCAATTAATTGAAAGATCAACGGTTGATCTCAGAAATGATTCTGAACCCCTTCAGTAGCTATAATGAATCGTGCCTCATTCCCTTCACCATCTAATACCCTCTTGGTTCAGGACATGGTGTATGTGTGTCAGTCCCCACTAGGCTAACTACGTCACACCTAGCCCAAGTAACGTTTCCTCGTCCTATGGATTCTAATTACTCTCATGTATTTAAGAGATTCATACTCTGAACATGTCATCCTCTGGCCAGAGGCTTCGAGTAACAATCCGACGATAGGCCTCGGGTATACATCTCCTCGCAAGGAGTGGTGAATCCTTTGTAGGCTGTTCAAACATCTTCGGGCACTTCGGCTTATACCCAATCATCCTGGGTCCACAGCTCCTTGGAGATGCTTGCTTAAGATGTTAAAGTATAAGTCTCCATGACCAAGATGACTTGAACACCGCAAGTCAAAGGAACATCGCACTTAAGCTGCAGTAAGAACTTCACTAACATATCTATATGTAGACTACCATATGAAGTTTACAACCAGTCACTCCAATGAACTAGTTCCCTTAACTAGCATTCATGTTTATCTCCGGACATCTCCATGTCACCAGCCAGTGAGAATCAGCTGATTAGAGAATAACCCATGCTAGTCTCAATAGAATTGATAGTGTCCGTATTTATCAATTCATCGACTAGGGACAATTTCAATACTTCACAATTGCAAATGTAGAGATAATCACTAGTTGTGAATTCATCACAAATTCCCTTATGCTGTGAATTGTATTGCGGACATTCAGTAAATGAGCTTAAGATCTTAATCAAATAATCATGTATACTCAACTAGTGAATATTCATTTATTAAAAAAAATAAATGATTACAATCATAAGGCGATTGCCTTAGGACACTTCTCTCATGTCACTAACAAACTCTCACCTGGCCTAATGCCAATCACTATGGTACCCAATACCACAGGCTCTAACATGACCCTCAAATTTACTTTGAGGCAAGGCCTTAGTTAAAGGATCCGCTAAATTTCTTTCAATGGGAATTTTCTCAATTTGTATATCATTCCTACTTATAATCTCTCTGATCAGATGATAGCGGCGAAGCACATGTTTGGATCGCTGATGAGACCTTGGTTCCTTTGCTTGTGCAATAGCTCCATTGTTGTCGCAGTAAACAGGTATTGCTTCATCAATGGTTGGAACCACACCAAGTTCTGAGACAAACTTCTTGATCCAGACTACTTCCTTTGCTGCTTCCGAAGCTGCAATATATTCCGCTTCCATGGTAGAATCCGCTACGGTGTCTTGCTTGGAACTTTTCCAGCTTACTACGCCTCCTTTCAAAATAAATACGTATCCGGATTGAGATTTGGAGTCATCCTTATCTGTCTGGAAATTGGCATCTATATATCCACGTATTATCATATCTCCTTCTCCATATATTAGGAACACATCCTTAGTTCTTCTTAAGTACTTGAGGATTGTCTTGACAGCCACCCAATGATCCATTCCTGGATCAGACTGGTATCTGCTTGTGACGCTCAGAGCATATGATACATCGGGCCTAGTACATAACATAGCATACATGATAGATCCTATCGCGGATGCATAAGGAATCTTATTCATGCAAATCCTCTCGTCTTCTGTGCGCGGACACATAGACTTTGAAAGGTTGATCCCATGCCTGATGGGAAGGTAACCTTTCTTGGATTCCGACATGCTAAACCTTTCTAGCACTCGGTCAATATATGTAGACTGCGAAAGACCAAGCAACCGTTTTGATCTATCTCTATAGATTCTAATCCCAAGGATATAGGTTGCTTCTCCCAGGTTATTCATGGAGAAAGTTTTGGACAACCAAATTTTAACTGACTGTAAGACTGATATATCGTTTCCTATAAGTAAAATGTCATCGACATATAACACTAGGAATACGACTGCACTCCCACTAACCTTCTTGTATACACAAGGTTCGTCAGGATTTTGTGAGAAATCAAACTCTTTGATTGTCTCATCAAAACGGATGTTCTAGCTCCTGGATGCTTGCTTTAGTCCATATATGGATCGTCGAAGCTTGCATACCTTGGTTTTATTAACCGATGTGAAACCTTCAGGTTGTGTCATATATACATCCTCAAGCAGATTTCCATTAAGGAAAGCTGTTTTCACATCCATTTGTCATATCTCATAATCATAATGAGCTGCTATGGCCAGGAGCATCCGAATGGATTTGAGCATAGCTACTGGCGAATAGGTTTCGTCATAATCAATTCCTTGTTTCTGACGATATCCTTTTGCCACTAATCTAGCCCTAAAGGTAACAACATTACCTTCCATGTCGGTTTTCTTCTTGAAAACTCACTTGCACCCTATAGGCTTAATCCCTTCAGGCGGGTTAACCAAGTCTCATACTTGATTTTCATACACGGAATCTATTTCCGACTTCATGGCTTCAAGCCATTTATCCTTTTCTAAATTTATCAGAACATCTTCATAACTGATAGGTTCATCATTGTTAACAAGTAACACGTCGTTCGATTCACTTATGAGAAATCCGTATCTCTCTGGAATATTGCGTGTCCTATCAGACCTACGAAGAAGTGGTGTTGTTTTAGGTTCAACTAACAGCATATCATTATGAGTTATTGGTTGTGGGTCTAGACTAGGTGTCTCTGTAATGTCTATTGGAGTTTCTTGAACTTCTTCAAGTTCAATGATACTCCCACTGTTTTCTTGTAAAAGAAATTCTTTTTCCAGAAATATAGCATGCCTTGAAACAAACACCTTTTGATTCAAGAGATGATAGAATTGGTAACCCTTCGTTTCCTTAGGGTATCTAATAAATAGACATTTATCAGACTTAGCATCCAATTTGTCTGATACAGTCCGCTTTACATAAGCAGGACAACCCCATATTTTAAGGTGAGTTAAATTAGGTTTCTTACTATTCCACGTCTCATATGGAGTAGTAGAGACTACCTTGGTCGGGACTCTATTTAGTAAGTAAACAGCTGTCTTAAGCGCATAGCCACAAAAGGATTTTGGAAGAGTTGCATGATTCATGATGGATCTAACCATGTCCATCAAGGTTCGATTGCGCCTCTCAGATACACCATTATGCTGTGGTGTATATGGCGGAGTCCATTGAGACAATATCCCATTGTCCCTAACATAATCTTGAAACTCTTGACTCAAGTATTCACAACCCCGATCGGATCGAAGTATCTTAATACTTTTGCCAAGTTGTTTCTCTACTTCACTTCTGAACTCTTTGAATTTCTCAAAAGCTTCAGATTTGTGTTTCATTAAGAACACATACCCGAATCGTGAGTGATCATCGATAAAGGTAATGAAGTAGCTATAACCACCTTGTGCAAGAGTTGACATTGGTCCACATACATCAGTATGTATTAGACCAAACAATTCTCCCACTGGATTACCTTTTCCGGAAAAGGGTAATTTGATCATCTTGCCTTTTAAGCATGATTCGCATGTATCAAATGAACCGGGTTCAAATGATTCCAGAATTCCACATTGGTGTAATTTGGTCATGCGTTTCTTTCTCACATGGCCAAGACGACAATGCCACGTATAGGAGTCTATTTGATTATCTATTCGAGCACGTTTATTGCTAACTTCGATATTGAAAGCGTCACCGGATAAATCTAACGTGTAGATACCATTGTATAAAGTTTCGGTCCCATAAAGAACACCATTTAAAGTTATATAACAGTAATTGTTACTAAAAGTTAAATGATAACCCTTTTCATTCAAGCATGAAATAGATACAATGTTCTTTATTAACGAAAGAACAAAATAACAATTATCCAATTCTAAGACAAGTCCAGTAGGGAGCTTTAGCAAATATGTTCCGATGGCAACAGCAGCAATCTTTGCTCTATTTCCAACTCGCAAATTCGCTTCTCCCTTGACGAGTCTTCTTTTATTCCTTAGCTCCTGTATGTCATTACATATATGTGAGCTACACCCAGTATCAAGTACCCAGGTGGACGAGGCAATAGAGTGACATTCAATAACGAAGATACCTAAAGAGGATGGGGTATCGGATGCCTTCTTCTTCAAGGACTCAAGATAAACCTTGCAGTTTCTTCACCAGTGACCCTCCTTGCCGCAGTGATGGCAAGTGCCTTTTGGTGCATTTTCAATCTTTTTGGTCTTTTTCTTCTTTCCCTTATTCTGTTCTTTGGGCTTCCTCTTAGAGCCATTCTTTAAGGAACCAACTAACAGTACCGTCTTCTGATCCTGCTTTACAGAAGGCTCTACAGTCTTTAGCAGGTTGAGCAACTCAGGAATGGTAGTCTCCAGCTTGTTCATCCGATAGTTCATCACAAATTGTGAGTAACTCTTGGGCAAACAATGCAGAATTAAGTCAACACTTAGTTCGTGATCCATTGCAAATCCGAGTGTGCCTAGTCGCTCAATGTACCCCAGTATCTTCAACACAAACTGTGAGACAGAAGTGCCTTCCTGCATCTTAGAGGTGAAGAAGAGTCTGGAGACCTCGAACCTTTCGGATCTCGCCTGCTCGTCAAATAGCACTTGAAGATGGAAGATGATGGTATAAGCATCCATATGCTCATGCTGCTTTTGCAGCTCAGGTACCATAGCGGCTAGCATGATGCAACTCGCACGTTCAGAATCGGTCACATGTTTCTGATAGGCCACTAACTGGTCTGGAGTTGCATCTTCTGGAGGACGGTTGGGAAGTTGATCTTCAAGGACATAAGCAAGCTTTTCTGCCTTGAGGACTATCCTCATGTTTCAAAGCCAGTCCATGAAGTTTGGCCCAGTCAGCTTATTGGTGTCCAAAATGGAACGCAAATTCAGAGAAGACATGATCAAGTGATTATCCTAGAAATACAAATTGAGCTTATGTGAGAAGAATGATAAAGAATGCATCAATATATATTAATTAAATTCTATTTATTTTTCGAATTGAATAACCCTTTTCATCTATTCGGGAGATCGTAGGAACATCTCCAAATAGGTTGATATCCAACCATAGATAAGAACAACCATGGCTAGAGTACATCAAGTTATTCTTAGCTATGAAGGTAGGTAATTATACCGATTACATATTATACATATGTAACTATCACATAATGCTATCAACTAATTGAATGTTTGCATAAATCATTGGGTTGTTAACTCATTAACAAGTATGCAACAATATACATAGCACCCAACTGCACCTCTCTTTACATCGACCTTGGCTGTGGCACAGCAAATCGATGCTCCAAGCTTAAGGCTGACCTCTGACCCATTAATCAAGAAATAGTTTTAATATGGTTGGAGCTCATTCAACCGTTTAGTCAGGCTTGGATGTGTCCAACAACCAAAACTAAGGATTGACCTCTGACTCCAACTATATTAATCATAAACTAATTCCATGGTTTGAACATGTTGAGGTTGAAGCCGGGCATGGATGTGTCCATCAACCCAAACGAGAAATAAAACTCCGGTTCTAACCATATTAATGGAAGGTGTTGGCCTTAATATTTTGTAAGGGGTTTTGGGTCTCATCCTTTTCCTTTTAAGCACATTCATGACATATAATTATGTCATGTTCTAACGATTTTCTTAATAAATTATGTATGTGACTTAATTTATCAAGTCTCATTAATTGAATTAGGAACCGGATTTTCTAATTATAATTTCACACTTTATTCAAAGAATTATTTTGGGAAACAATTTCCTAAATTGTCATAATCAATTTCGGAAATAATATGTTTAAGCCTTTGATTTCTCTAAATCAAATCTTATTAAATTAAGAGACAGATTCCCTTAATTTAACCACATATTATTTTCATGAAAATCTTATTTAAGGAAATAAACTCTATAGGAAACAATTTTTCCTAATTAATTTTGGAGACAACAATATGTAAGAGCATCACCTCATAAATCAAATAAGGAAATTATCGTTTGAAAATCATCTCAAAAATTTCTAAGATTTGATCACATATTTTATTTATGGATAATTAATTACAACAAATTATTTACTTTGGATGGCTCCCCAAGGCACTCCCCAAAGAAAAGAAATTTATTGTAAATCTAATTTGGCCTGCTCCCCGAGGCATAACCAAATTAAACTTGACAATTAAAGAGCTTGTTAATAATATAATTTAGATGGCTCCTCGAGACCTACTGTAAAATACGGGGGAAAAAATATATATAATAAAATAATATATATATTAGTATATATATATATATTTAGGAATATATAATTAGAGGGGAAATTTTGGAATAATTTTCCTGAATTTTTGGAAATATTAGTAGGGAGAATTGGATGCAAGATGAGTTATTCAATCTCCCGAATTGGATATCAACCTATTTGAAGATGCTCCTACGATCTCCCGAATTGATACAAAGGGTTATTCAATTCAAAAAATAAATAGGATTTAATTAATGTATATTGATGCATTCTTTATCATTCTTCTCACATAAGCTCAATTTGTATTTCTAGGATAATCACTCGATCATGTCTTCTCTGAATTTGCGTTCCATTTTGGACACCAATAAGTTAACTAAGGACAAAAGGATTGAAAAGGCACCAAAAGGCACTTGCCATCACTGTGGCAAGGAGGGCCACTGGCGAAGAAACTGCAAGGTTTATCTTGAGTCCATGAAGAAGAAGGCATCCGATGCCCCATCCTCTTCAGGCATCTTCGTTATTGAATATCACTCTATTTCCTCGTACACCTGGGTACTTGATACTGGGTGTAGCTCACATATATGTAATGGCATACAAGGGCTAAGGAATAGAAGAAGACTCGTCAAGGGAGAAGCGAATATGCGAGTTGGAAATGGAGCAAAGATTGCTGTTGTTGCCATCGGAATATATTTGCTAAAGCTCCCTCCTGGACTTGTCTTAGAATTGGATAATTGTTATTTTGTTCCTTCGTTAATAAAGAACATTGTATCTATTTCATACTTGAATGAAAAGGGTTATCATTTAACTTTTAGTAACAATTGTTGTTACATAACTTTAAATGGTGTTCTTTATGGGACCGGAACTTTGTGCAATGGTATCTACACGTCAGATTTATCCGGTGACGTTTTCAATATCGAAGTAAGCAACAAACGTGCTCGAATAGATAATCGAATAGACTCCTATACATGGCATTGTCGTCTTGGCCATGTAAGTAAGAAACGCATGACCAAATTACACCGATGTGGAATTCTGGAATCATTTGAACCCGGTTCATTTGATACATGCGAATCATGCTTAAAAGGCAAGATGACCAAATTACCCTTTTCCGGAAAACGTAATCCAGTGGGAGAATTTCTTGGTCTAATACATACTGATGTATGTGGACCAATGCCAACTCTTGCACATGGAGGCTATAGCTACTTCATTACCTTTATCGATGATCACTCACGATTCGGGTATGTGTTCTTGATGAAACACAAATCTGAAGCTTTTGAGAAATTCAAAGAGTTCAGAAATGAAGTAGAGAAACAGCTTGGCAAAAGTATTAAGATACTTCGATCCGATCGGGGTGGTGAATACTTAAGTCAAGAGTTTCAAGATTATCTTAGGGACAATGGGATATTGTCTCAATGGACTCCGCCATATACACCACAGCATAATGGTGTATCTGAGAGGCGCAATCGAACCTTGATGGACATGGTTAGATCCATCATGAATCATGCAACACTTCCAAAATCCTTTTGGGGCTATGCACTTAAGACAGCTGTTTACTTGCTAAACAGAGTCCCGACCAAGGTAGTCTCTACTACACCATATGAGACGTGAAATAGTAAGAAACCTCACTTAACTCACCATAAGATATGGGGTTGTCCTGCTTATATGAAGCGGACTGTATCAGACAAATTGGATGCTAAGTCTGATAAATGTCTATTTATTAGATACCCTAAGGAAACAAAGGGTTACCAATTCTATCATCCCTTGGAACAAAAGGTGTTTGTTTCAAGGCATGCTGTATTTCTGGAAAAAGAATTTCTTTTACAAGAAAACAGTGGGAGTGGCATTGAACTTAATGAAGTTCAAGAAACTCCAATAGATAGTACAGAGACACCTAGTCTGGACCCACAACCAATAACTCATAATGATGAGCTATCAGTTGAACCTAAAACAACACCACTACTTCGTAGATCTGATAGGACACGCAATATTCCAGAGAGATACGGATTTCTCGTAAGTGAATCGAACGACGTGTTACTCGTTAGCGATGACGAACCTATCAGTTATAATGATGTTCTGAAAAGTTCAGAACGGGACAAATGGCTTGAAGCCATGAAGTCTGAAATGGATTCCATGTACGAAAATCAAGTATGGGACTTGGTTAACCCACCTGAAGGGATTAAGCCCATAGGGTGCAAGTGGGTTTTCAAGAAGAAAACTGACATGGAAGGTAATGTTGTTACCTTTAAGGCTAGATTAGTGGCAAAAGGATATCGTCAGAAACAAGGAATTGATTATGACGAAACCTATTCGCCAGTAGCTATGCTTAAATCCATTCGGATGCTCCTAGCCATAGCAGCTCATTATGATTATGAGATATGGCAAATGGATGTGAAAACAGCTTTCCTTAATGGAAACCTGCTTGAGGATGTATACATGATACAACCTGAAGGTTTCACATCGGTTGATAAAACCAAAGTATGCAAGCTTCGACGATCCATATATGTACTGAAGCAAGCATCCAGGAGCTGGAACATCCATTTTCATGAGACAATCAAAGAGTTTGATTTCTCACAAAATCCTGACGAACCTTGTGTGTATAAGAAGGTTAGTGGGAGTGCAGTCGTATTCCTAGTATTATATGTCGATGACATATTACTCATAGGAAATGATATATCAGTCTTACAGTTGGTTAAAATTTAGTTGTCCAAAACTTTCTCCATGAAAGACCTGGGAGAAGCAACCTATATCCTTGGGATTAGAATCTATAGAGATAGATCAAAACGGTTGCTTAGTCTTTCGCTGTCTACATATATAGACCGAGTGCTAAAAAGGTTTAGCATGTCGAAATCTAAGAAAGGTTACCTTCCCATCAGGCATGGGATCAACCTTTTAAAGTCTATGTGTCCGCGCACAAAAGACGAGAGGATTTGAATGAATAAGATTCCTTATGCATCCGCGATAGGATCTATCATGTATGCTATGTTATGTACTAGGCCCGATGTATCGTATGCTCTGAGTGTCACGAGCAGATACCAGTCTGATCCATGAATGGATCATTGGGCGGCTGTCAAAACAATCCTTAAGTACTTAAGAAGAACTAAGGATGTGTTCCTAATATATGGAGAAGGAGATATGGTAATACGTGGGTATACAGATGCCAGTTTCCAGACAGATAAGGATGACTCCAAATCTCAGTCTGGATACGTATTTACTTTGAATGGAGGCGCAATAAGTTGGAAGAGTTCTAAATAAGACACCGTAGCGGATTCTACCATGGAAACGGAATATATCGCAGCTTCGGAAGCAGCAAAGGAAGCAGTCTGGATCAAGAAGTTTGTCTCCGAACTTGGTGTGGTTCCAACCATTGATGAAGTAGTGCCGGTTTACTGCGATAACAATGGAGCTATTGCACAAGCAAAGGAACCAAGGTCTCATCAGTGATCCAAACACGTGCTTCGCCGCTATCATCTGATCAGAGAAATTATAAGTAGGAATGATATACAAATTGAGAAAATTCCCACTGAAAGGAATTTAGCGGATCCTTTAACTAAGGCCTTGTCTCAAAGTAAGTTTGAGGGTCATGTTAGAGCCTGTGGTATTGGATACCGTAGCGATTGGCATTATGCCAAGTGGGAATTTGTTAGTAATGTGAGAGAAGTGTCCTAAGGCAATCGGCTTATGATTGTAATCATTTATTTTAATAAATGAATATTCACAATTTGAGTATACATATGTGTGTATTTGATTGAGATCTTAAACTCATTTACTGAATGTCCGCAATACAATTCACAGCATAAGAGAATTTGTGATGAATTCACAACTAGTGATTATCTCTACATGTGCAATTGTGAAGTATTGACCCTAGTCGATGAATTGATAAATACGGACACTATCAATTCTGTTGAGACTAGCATGGGTTATTCTCTAATCAGCTGATTCTCACTGGCTGGTGACATTGGGATGTCAGGAGATAAACATGAATGCTAGTTAAGGGAACTAGTTCATTGGAGTGACTAGCTGTAAAACTTCATATGGTAATCTACATATAGATATGTCAATGAAGTTCTTACTGCAGCTTAAGTGCGATGTTCCTTTGACTTGCGGTGTTCAAGTCATCTTGGTCATGGAGACTTATACTTTAACATCTTAAGCAAGCATCTCCAAGGAGGTGTGGACCCAGGATGGTTGGGTATAAGCCGAAGTGCCCGAAGATGTTTGAACAACCTACAAAGGATTCACCACTCCTTGCGAGGGGATGTATACCCAAGGCCTATCGTCGGATTGTTACTCAAAGCCTCTGGCCAGAGCATGACATGTTCAGAGTATGAGTCTCTGAAATACATGAGAGTAATTAGAATCCATTGGACGAGAAAGGCATTACTTGGGCTAGGTGTGACGTAGTCAGCCTAGTGGGGACTGACACATATAGACCATGTCCTGAACCAAGTGGGTATAAGATGCTGAAGGGAATGAGGCACGATTCATTAGAGCTGCTGAAGGATTTCAGAATTATTTCTGAGGTCAACCGTTGATCTTTCGATTAATTGGGGGTCATGATGTTCTACTAGGTGCCATTCATGTACTTGACCAGGAGGAGGCCATGGATACATTTACTCTTGTAAAACCTCCAGGTATTCTCCAGCATGCTCAGGTAAGTATTTCTCCTCTTTGTTCAGGAAAATGCAGCGAGGTACCTAGTGCTGACTTAATTGATTTTGATGAATTTATTGATATACCTTGTGTAGAAACTACTTGTGCAAATCCAATAGAGGTACCAAAAATTGATTTCATTGGTTGTAATGCATTACTTGATACATCTCTGGTAGATATGGGTTGCGAACAAATTTTAGAGGAACCTATAATTGATGTTGTTTGTTATGATGATATTCTTGATACATATTATGCTGATAGTGAAAAATTTTTAGAAGAGCCTGAAATTGAAGTTGTTTATTATGATGAATCTCTTGCTATTTCTTATGCTGAAAGTGAGTGTGAAATACTTATGGAGGTACCTGAGATTGATTTTATTGGCGGTGGAACAATTCTTGATATACCTTTGATGAATTTTGATTGTGAAAAATTTTTAGAAGAACCTGAAATTGAAATTGTTTATTGTGAAGAATCTCTTGCTATTTCTTATGCTGAAATTGAGTGTGAAAAACTTATGGAGGTACCAGAGATTGATTTTATTGACTGTGAAACTTTTCTTGATATATCTTATGTAGAAACTGCTTGTGAAAAATTTACTGAGGTACCCAAAATTGATTTTATTGGATGCGATGCATTTTTGGATACATTTTATGTAGAGATTGATGATATTGCACTTCTTTCTTACCCTGCACGCTTGAGGGAGGTCTTACATGTCTAGACGACTTCTGGAATGGGTGCTCCACCTAAACAGTCTCCGACCTCCTGGAAGATTTTCCAAAAAGAATAAAGAGGGAGGAGATGATCTTGCTTTGACTTATAGCACTCCACCTCTGAAGTGGCTATTGAACTTAAATCACCTTCGGCCACCTGAACAGTTTATTGCAAAATTTAAGTGTGGGGGAGTCATGCAAAATAAAATTGAGCAAATGAAGGAAACTTTTTCAGCTACTCCTACTCCTCCACTACCAAGATGGAGATTATTTCTTGATAGACTCCGACCGCCAGAAATAAAAGGGAGTTTACCTTTTCTTGCATTTTCTTTCATTGCCTTTTTCCTCTTTATGATTGTTAGAAGTAGAATTGTCTTTTAAAATGAATTCTTGCTAATAAATGCATGAGTAGAGTAGAATTAATAAATAGACATTGTAAATATCATTGTATGATTTTTGGCACTTTTTCTTCATGAGTAGGAATAAATGTATCCCTTTAGGCTATCTTGATAACATTTTAGAGTCTTTTGAAAACAAATTAAATTTGGTTGTTAAAACTTTAGATTTGAGCTCATGGATAAAATCTTAGATGCTTGAGTACTACTTGGCCATGGATTCTTGATTGAGGACTTGAGATGAATTATTTTTACCTAGTGAGGATTAGCCTTATTTTGTGACACATACATGTGATTGTAATCTAGAACTTGCTTAGGTTCTTTCAAAACTATATTTTAATGATTGGATCACATCTATAGAGGCTAATAAATTTGTTTACCTTTCCATGTCAATTTTTGGCAATAATCATGTTCATTCTATTTTCTTTCCTTATTTCCTACTCCTAACCATGCTTTCTAGGGACTTGTTTGTTTGGAGATGTTCTTTGATGTTATTTTGCCCGAGACGGACAAAGAATTAAGTGTGGGGGAGTGACTAGTGTGTTGGAAACATTTTGAAAAAAAAAACAAGATTCATTTCATTTCAAATTGAAGCCAAAAGGTGCCAAATCAAGTGGAGTTGAGTTGGTGTAAAAAAAATAAGCAAGAAGTATTGGTTAAGGATGGAAACAATTGAGGGATTCAGATTTCTCCATCATTCGTTGAAGATCCAAGTGGTGAGCAACATTAAAAAAATCTGCATTGAAGAAAAAAAAAGAAAAAAAATGGCACACAAAGAAAAAAAACTGTGCCAAAGAAAGAAAATCTATGAAATTATATTGGGACTTAAGTGGTTAGGCTCAAGTTGGAATTATGGAGTTAGAATCAGCAACACTTTGTTAAGAGACTGATTTAAAGCTGTTCAATTTGAAGTCAAGGTGGAAATTGGTGCAAAACAGAAAAAAATCTGTGAGGTTAGTAATTGAAGTACAGCTGGGCTAAGGTGAGCTGAAACTGAGTTTATGGCAATGTTTGCTGATAAGAACTTAAGCCAAATCACTCGACAGCTATCAGAGATTGTGGAGAGCAATTAAATGGAGAATATAAGCTGAGAATGCGGTAGAAAAGCAGAGAAATCAGATGGAATGTTGGTAAGACAGTTTTTGTATCAACTTGAGACTTGATTTGATTTTCCGAAGCTGTGCATTGAGGAAATAAGTACACAAATCTATCAGAAATGTTGAGTGTCTCCACTGCTGATCAAAACTGAAAGAAATGCAGCTGCTAGGATTTTCAGATCAGACCTGAAAAAGAAAAGAAAAAAAACAGTTTGGAATGAATTCTCCACTACTAGCTGAATTACTGCTGATAATAACCAGGAATTTGCAGGGATGAAGAGCCTGACAATTATAGCTTCTTAGAATGGATTGCGTGCTGCTGTATCTATTGAAGAACTGCTGTAAATTCTCAAGGAAGAAAAATCAGTGTGGATGGAATCAAAACAAGAATTGAGGCATTTAAATCTGCCATTTCTATTTGATGCAAATTGCTGTCACGAATTAGATTGGAATGTGGAGTTGTAATCTGAAATAGGAAATTGTGTTCCTGATCTGAAGTGATCCATTAGAAGAGTTAAAAAAAAAGAGAAAACAGTTTGAAAAAAAAATAGAGAAAAGAAAAGGAACAAAGTTGGTATACCATTGAGTTTTGGCACCATGAGATCAGTGGAGATATTCTCATCCGAATCAGAGTTTTGTTCCAATACATTCTGATTTCAGTAGAGAAAAGAAAGAAAGAGGGAAAAATCAGAAAAGAAAACAAAGAAGAGGCAAAATGGCACGCAAGAGTGAAATTGGCACAAAGGAGTTGAATTCTTTTTCATCAAACTTTTGAAGGGCAATGCCAAAGATTCACTCTACCACACTTTGGATTTCATTATGTGGACTGAAAGGAGGGCAAAATGCATCAAGAATATCCTTGAACATTCAAGTCTTCCATTCCATCAAATTTGCTATTTTCATGTCTTTTATTTCATTTCTACTATTTCATGTGTCTTTCACTTTTGAATAAGCTTTTATAGATGATTGATTCTAATCATGAATAATGGTGGAGAGTAGATCATAAGCAAGCCTATGGTAGTGCAAGAAGCATGTGTGTATGAGTGAGCTCCAATTTCATCATGTACTTAAAACTTAGGAAGAGAGCCACCAAAAGTTTCCCTTGAAAGGTTTAGTGAGTGAAATTCATCTCAATGACTCATGAAGGTTGAATTGCTAAGTTGTTGATTTAAGGACAAGATACTAGTCTATAGAGTTTAGAATTTTTGAGAATTAACAACCCTAGGTAATTTCTTTTCAATTGCTTATACTTATGTTTGAGAAAAACCTAAGGGATACATATTAAGTACTTTTCGCGAGACGCTCAAGCTTAAGTGTGGGGGAGTTGATAAGTGTCATTTTGATGATCATTTTATATACTTAAATACGTGTTTGACCCATATTTTACTCGTATAATTGTGGATTTACCCTAGGTTCTAGGATTTATACTCTTTTTGGACTTAATTGCAAATTTTGATATATTTGAGTTGTTTTGTCACTAAATTTTTGATCAACTTTTGTAGGCTTGGAAGGATCGTGGACCTAGGTTATGTTGGGTCAAGGTTGAGACAAAAATGGACCAGATCAAAGGAATCAAGTGTCGACTCATTTGGACCGTCCGATGCAAGAACGGTTAGATCTAGACCATCTGAGAACTTCTGATCGATCCAAGCTGGGGTTAAGGCTAATCGAGCGATCAGATCAAGATCTGAAGATTTCAGCTCAATCGGAGATCATCTAGCCGTTGGATCACGATCAAAGGGATCTAGGTCATCCATTCAAAGATCAGCTTGATCTGTGCCATCCGCTACAAATCTGGAAGATCCGAGCTACCACGAGGATGATCCTGACCTCTGATCAAGATCTGGAAATTTTGAATCAAATCGGACAAGGATCCACCGTTGGATGAAGCGGAATCAATCTTAGTCGTCCACTGTTTAACTACTTAAACCGAAATCAGATCTCATTTGCTCTGTCGCGTCTTCGCATTTCCCAGCTGAGTTCTTCTTCGGGTTTTCTTAATTTCTTCGGCGATTTTCTTCAGTGAAGGCGTGGCCAACTCGATCACAACCTTGGAGCAAGATTTGGATCCGTGGGAGAAGGTTTCAATGGCGATTTAGCTCAAAATTGTGCCGGATGCAGAGCTGTGCGAGGGTTTCGACAGATCTGTGATTTGAGCTCTTGGATCTCAACCTCGGCCATTTCCATTCATTTGAGTCATCTGTAGGGGTCCTAGGATGAGCTCAGATGATTTCCAAATCATCATCTCAACCTTTCACATTGAGATCTAGGAGATCGAATTGGAATTTTCCAGCTGATGCAATCTGTGAGCAGATCTGAATTGAAGCCAATTTTCCACTGATTTGCGAGTTTAAGGGGTTCTTGGCTTGCCCTTGCATGACGAACAAGGTGGTCTTGAATCAAGGAAGGATCGAGGCTTAGTTTCTTATCGCATTTCCTTTTGTTTTAGTTGTAATTTCAATTCTGCATTCAATCCTATTTCTGCACTTGTATCAGCTATGCTACTTTCATTTACTGAATTGTTTTCCCTTAATTAGGTTTTAATCCTGCAAGACAATCAGTTATGAAGTTTGTTTAGTGACAATTGTTTGCAAATTCAGTTTGTTTCACGCTTGTTTCACTTGCGTAACAGAGCTGTAGCAGTGTGCCAGTTTTTCATTCCTTTAGTGTGGCAGTATTCTTCTGAGTTTCTGAATTGTGCCCTAGGATAGATTTAGTTTCATCTTTCAAATCTTCTTTGTAGTTTATCTCAGTTACAAGCATTTACATTTGGTTTATGCATTTAATTCCAATTTTTGTTCTGCACATCAGCTTAATGCTTTGTATTAGCTAAATTCTATACAAGTTCAGTTTTGAGTTGTAATTTTCTGCTGCTAGCTTCTTAACTGCATGCCAAGCAAACCTTAGCTCGTTTTAAGCTTCTTACACTTAGAATCATGATTCGAATTTAGCCTGCAATTAATAGTCTCAGCATTAGCTTTGTTGATACATTCCTGCACTTACATTTCTACATTTCATTCAATCCATTTCTGCACAGCAGTTTTCATTCTGCAAGTTAGTGAGTTCGTTTGTTTGTTTGCCTAGAGAACAACTACATTTAATTCCAGTTTGTTCCTTACTTTAGTCCATTCTGCGTATCAAGTATTAGTTCTTGTGTCCCAGGTTCTACTTTCTGTCCAGTTTGCGTATCAGATTCTAGTTTCACTTCTGAATTTTTGTACCCAGCACGTTTAGATTTTCTCTGAATCTCCATTGAAGTGGGTTTCGGTTACATAGCATTTAAAATCAGCTCTTGCAATTAGTTTCAGTTCTGTATCAGTTTAATTCCAGCAAGTTCAGTTTATCCAATTTGAAATCGTGCTGAATTTTCTGAATTCTCCATTAGAGACTCAAGTTAGTTTGCAGTTGTTAGCTTCAGTCCTCACTTGTCATTGCATCATTTCCTTCAATTCATTTAGCTCTTAATTCCCAATTCTGAATTCGAATTCTCAATGAATATCAGTTTGAGATTGAGAAATTTGCTTCATATTCACTTGTTTATGCATTCATTTGTTTGTGAACTTTGCATTTGATCGTTGTTACACATTTATCTGTCTTTCATCAGCTGTCTCGCATTAGTGCTTCACATCAGTTCATAATCTGAAATTAAGTGTCATCACCTTGTTAGTTCATCCTGCTTATGTGAAGCGGACTGTATCAGACAAATTGGATGCTAAGTCTGATAAATGTCTATTTATTGGATACCCTAAGGAAACAAAGGGTTACCAATTCTATCATCCCTTGGAACAGAAGGTGTTTGTTTCAAGGCATGCTGTATTTCTGGAAAAAGAATTTCTTTTACAAGAAAACAGTGGGAGTGGCATTGAACTTGATGAAGTTCAAGAAACTCCAATAGACATTACAGAGACACCTAGTCTGGACCCACAACCAATAACTCATAATGATGAGCTATCAGTTGAACCTAAAACAACACCACTACATCGTAGATCTGATAGGACACGCAATACTCCAGAGAGATACGGATTTCTCATAAGTGAATCGAACGACGTGTTACTCGTTAGCGATGACGAACCTATCAGTTATGATGATGTTCTGAAAAGTTCAGAGAGGGACAAATGGCTTGAAGCCATGAAGTCGAAAATGGATTCCATGTACGAAAATCAAGTATGGGACTTGGTTAACCCACCTGAAGGGATTAAGCCCATAGGGTGCAAGTGGGTTTTCAAGAAGAAAACCGACATGGAAGGTAATGTTGTTACCTTTAAGGCTAGATTAGTGGCAAAGGATATCGTCACAAACAAGGAATTGATTATGACGAAACCTATTCGCCAGTAGCTATGCTTAAATCCATTCGGATGATCCTAGCCATAGCAGCTCATTATGATTATGAGATATGACAAATGGATGTGAAAATAGCTTTCCTTAATGGAAACCTGCTTGAGGATGTATACATGATACAACCTGAAGGTTTCACATCGGTTGATAAAACCAAAGTATGCAAGCTTCGACGATCCATATATGGACTGAAGCAAGCATCCAAGAGCTGGTACATCCATTTTGATGAGACAATCAAACAGTTTGATTTCTCACAAAATCCTGACGAACCTTGTGTGTATAAGAAGGTTAGTGGGAGTGCAGTCGTATTCCTAGTATTATATGTCGATGACATATTACTCATAGGAAACGATATATCAGTCTTACAGTCGGTTAAAATTTGGTTGTCCAAAACTTTCTCCTTGAAAAACCTGGGAGAAGCAACCTATATCCTTGGGATTAGAATCTATAGAGATAGATCAAAACGGTTGCTAGGTCTTTCGCAGTCTACATATATAGACCGAGTGCTAAAAAGGTTTAGCATGTCGGAATCCAAGAAAGGTCACCTGTTAGGATCGATTCCGTACGCTAGAGGGGGGTGAATAGCGTTTCGAACTCTTTCTTGAATCTGTGTTGTTAGTAGCACAGCGGAATATACAATAAACAACAAAAACAACGCTAACAAACCGTATTTAGTTGGTATCCACCCCGGCCGGGTGACTAATCCAACAATCCGTCGGTGGATCACTCCCCGGATAACCTCCGGCTATCACGTGTCGCTCCTTGTAGGTGGAGAAACCTCACCACAACACCAACCAAAGCTCTGGACACAAAGACTACTAACTTGCCCTTAACCAAGACAAGTTTCGTCAAGAAACTCAGCCACCACGAAGTCCTCTTTAAATAGGACTCGGGGCTGATTTCTCGCTACCAGTCGACTGGTGCCAGCCAAATTCGACCGTTGAAACCCCCAACGTTCGAATTTCCAGCTCACCAGCCACTTACCAGTCGACTGCCCCCAGGGCAGTCGACTGGTCCCAGGCTGAGACCCTTCTGTGAGTTCCATCAGTCGACTGCCCCTAGGCCAGTTGACTGGTCTACTCACCCACCTAAGGTTACCCTTCCTGAGTACATTTCACTCCGCACTCAAGCCCTAGGATTTCCCGAGTACAATCACACTGCACTCATATCCTCACGACTCGACTGACTCCTCATCCGCAGCCTCGACTATTGCCTTCGCGCCCTCTTCATCTTCGGCTCCCGTCCCTCGGATGCACGCAAGCCTCCAGCTTGCCTCCATGCCATCCTTCACGCATGCCTCGAAGTGTGCGCCCATCAGCTCATCGTCCCTGCTGTCCAAAGTCCCTCGGATGCGCACGCAAGCCTCCAGCTTGCCTCCATGCCATCCTTCACCGTACCGAGGTCGTCCAATCAAGTCCATATGTGTAACCTGTACAACCTGCACACTCAATATACACATATGAGATAACAAGGGTAAACCTAACTTAAACCCTTTGCCCAAACATCAAACCCCATGGTCACACCGGACCATCTTAGGGCCGATTGCTCCAACAATCTCCCCCATTTTGATGTTTGACAATACGTTTAAGTTAGGAAAGCAAGATAGTAGTAAATAGCAAAAACCATGCTAAATAAATGCATATGCAATACATAACTGGATCCTATCCCAAGGCATCCCACACCTAACCCTCCAAGTTAGGAATTTTACAACACCTAGCCCTCCGAGCTAGGACTTTTACCACCTAACCCTCCAAGTTAGGATTTTCTAACAAACCGGGCTTTTTAAAGCTTCTCCCAATCTCCCCCTTACACTGGACTTACAAAGGCTTTTTAAGAACCTCTCCAAGGTTCCCCTTACGCCAAAAATGGAGCAACCATGCTCCCCCTTAATCTCAACTCCCCCTAAACCTAGGGTTTCTAGCAAAGGTAGGTTTGGTTTCCCAACTTAAACTCAAACTTCTCCCCCTTTGCCATACATCAAAAAGACCCCAATAATATCCCAATTATTGGTTTTTTAATCCCCAATGATCATAAACAATGTGTAATAGCCCCCCATACACTTGTTTTGCATCATTTGGACCCCAAACCAGCTGCTGATACAAAAATTGGCCTTGACCAGTCGACTGCCAAAATGGAAGTCGACTGATACTCTGAAAGTCTGAAATTTCAGCATTTCTAACGAAATTCAGAAATACGCCAAAAATTCCACAAATCTCCAAAAATTCCCAAATTTTGTGGAGAGGTTTGTGGTACCCATATCTACTTGGGAAAAATAAATTCCAAAATGTATCTATCACCGTTCCCAAGTTTGACATAAAACCCAAAACTAGCCAAAAACTTCGATCAAACCTTGACCTAAAGTCCTAGTTTTGGTTTCCTCTTGATGTCTTTGCCCATGCCACCCCACAATGCATCCCTAGCATTGATTTACATGGCAATTACACACCAAAACCCAATTTTCATGCAATATGACCCCAATGTCATATTTCCATGCATGAAACTTAAAAAACACCGTGCCAAAACCCAAGAATTGAGACTCAAGTCCGTCTCCAATTCTTTTGGCACACTCCATGGTCCATCTAGACCACTAGGACCACCCCTCCTAAGGTCAATTCATCATATATCCCAAAGGCTTCTAGAGCTCTCCCTTGAGCTCTTAGCTCTAGCCACCTCCCTAGGTGACTCAACAAATGCTAAACCACACCGGTGAACCTCCGGTGACTCTTGGCCTACGAACTCAACCCTCTTACCCTTGGACCCCTTGTCCTTAGTTAAGACCTTTTCCTTTCCTTTTGATGGCATTCCCTTGCCATTCTTGCATTCCCCCTTCTTGCCATAATCATATGCTACCCTAGCATATCTCTTTTCCTTGGCATGGGAGACCCTAGATCGGTATCCTAGACCCGATCTATCATTGTTGGGTTTTAGACCACCCAACACCATATCCAAACCCTTAGATCCAATAGTGAATCTCTCTAGGGTTTTCTCTAACCTCTCAAGCTTTTCCCTTAAAGCTTGATTTTCCCATTCTAGGTTCCTAAACCTAAAATCCACATGTCCATTTTGGATATTCCTAGAACTACCCATTTTCTTAGGCATTTGTTTCCCTCCCTTAGGATTAATGCCTTTAGCCTTGGATACACAGGTCTTAGATTTAACATGATGCATGCTTTTCTTAGGATATGTATCTACCTTATTATCCTTATTCCTATCATGGTATTTAAAACCATGGTTATGCACAAAAAGACAATTTTCATGAAATCTAGCATGCATGGGTGAGTGATTTGCATTATTTCTAATATTCATGGATGGGTAATTGGCATGATTCTTAGCATTCATGGAGGAACTTAAATATGAATGGCAATTTAATCTAGGGTTAAGAATTACCTCCCTTACCCTTGTAGTCCCTCCTTGATGTGGGCTTCTCTTCTTCCTTTGCTCTTTCTCTCATCTCCTCAAGTGCTCCATCTTCTTGAGCTCTCTACTCTTTGGGCACTTGGTGTGGTAGTGCCCTAGCTTACCACACGTGAAGCATCTAATCTCCTTTTTCTTTTCTTGGGCTCCTCCAATCCTACAACCCATGTTAGATTTAAATCGAATGGACTCGGGTTTAGATTTTACCTCCTTCTTACCTTTTGGGCACTTGTCCTTGTAGTGCCCCTTTTCGTTGCAACCAAAGCATGTGATGTGCTCCTTCAATTTAGCTTTGGCGGAGGTGGAGACTAGGTTGACTTCTTCTTCAATCTTGGATGATGTGGATGCTTCCTCTTGCTCCGGTATCGATGACGGTCTCTCCTCCCCCTCAATCCTTGAGGTAGAGACCTCTTCCTTTTCTTCTCTTGAGGTGGTTGAAGATCTCTCACTCTCTTCTTCCACTTCACTTGGGGATGTAAATAACTTAATTCTCTCCTCTTCTTGAATCATGGGGCTTTTCTCCTTAGGCTCTTGAGTTTGTGTTGGGGATTCATGATATCTTTTCAATTTATCCCATAATTCACATGCATTTTCATATTTTCCTACATCACTCAAAACATTGTTAGGCAAAAGATTTATCAAAGTGCTAATTACCTTCTCGTTTGCTTTCGCTTTATCTTGTTGTTCTTGACTCCAATATCTAGGCCTAAGCCTCTTCCCGTGCTTATCCTTTGGAGTCTCATATGGCACTTCAAGCGCGATTCGAAGTTCCCACTCCATTCCAAACCAAGTTTCAATCCTCGCCCTCCAAAAGTTGAAATCTTGATAATCGTAGGGCGGTGGAGTGTAGATGTCTTCCCCCAACTTATCTTCCATGATTTCTTCCTCTAGCGTGTGCTCCCTCGGCGGTTAGTCCGATCAAGAGCGGTCCTTCGCTCTGATACCAATTGTTAGGATCGATTCCGTACGCTAGAGGGGGGTGAATAGCGTTTCGAACTCTTTCTTGAATCTGTGTTGTTAGTAGCACAGCGGAATATACAATAAACAACAAAAACAACGCTAACAAACCGTATTTAGTTGGTATCCACCCCGGCCAGGTGACTAATCCAACAATCCGTCGGTGGATCACTCCCCGGATAACCTCCGGCTATCACGTGTCACTCCTTGTAGGTGGAGAAACCTCACCACAACACCAACCAAAGCTCTGGACACGAAGACTACTAACTTGCCCTTAACCAAGACAAGTTTCGTCAAGAAACTCAGCCACCACGAAGTCCTCTTTAAATAGGACTCGGGGCTGATTTCTAGCTACCAGTCGACTGCCCCCAGGGCAATCGACTGATGCCAGCCAAATTCGACCGTTGACACCCCCAACGTTCGAATTAGCCAGCTCACCAGCCACTTACTAGTCGACTGCCCCCAGGGCAGTCGACTGGTCCCAGGCTGAGACCCTTCTGTGAGTTCCATCAGTCGACTGCCCCCAGGCCAGTTGACTGGTCTACTCACCCACCTAAGGTTACCCTTCCTGAGTACATTTCACTCCGAACTCAAGCCCTAGGATTTCCTGAGTACAATCACACTGCACTCATATCCTCACGACTCGACTAACTCCTCATCCGCAGCCTCGACTATTGCCTTCGCGCCCTCTTCATCTTCGGCTCCCGTCCCTCGGATGCACGCAAGCCTCCAGCTTGCCTCCATGCCATCCTTCACGCATGCCTCGAAGTGCGCGCCCATCATCTCATCGTCCCTGCTGTCCAAAGTCCCTCGGATGCACACGCAAGCCTCCAGCTTGCCTCCATGCCATCCTTCACCGTACCGAGGCCGTCCAGTCAAGTCCATATGTGTAACCTGTACAACCTGCACACTCAACATACACATATGAGATAACAAGGGTAAACCTAACTTAAACCCTTTGCCCAAACATCAAAACCCATGGTCACACCGGACTATCTTAGGGTCGATTGCTCCAACATTACCTTCCCATCAAAAATGGGATCAACCTTTCAAAGTCTATGTGTCCGCGCACAGAAGACGAGAGGATTTGCATGAATAAGATTCCTTATGCATCCGCGATAGGATCTATCATGTATGCTATGTTATGTACTAGGCCCGATGTATCGTATGCTCTGAGTGTCACGAGCAGATACCAGTCTGATCCAGGAATGGATCATTGGGTGGCTGTCAAGACAATCCTTAAGTACTTAAGAAGAACTAAGGATGTGTTCCTAATATATGGGGAAGGAGATATGGTAATACGTGGGTATACAAATGTCAGTTTCCAGACAGATAAGGATGACTCCAAATCTTAGTCTGGATACGTATTTACTTTGAATGGAGGCGCAATAAGTTGGAAGAGTTCCAAACAAGACACCGTAGCAGATTCTACCATAGAAGCGGAATATATCGCAGCTTCGGAAGCAGCAAAGGAAGCAGTCTGGATCAAGAAGTTTGTCTCCGAACTTGGTGTGGTTCCAACCACTGATGAAGCAGTATCGGTTTACTGCGACAACAATGGAGCTATTGCACAAGCAAAGGAACCAAGGTCTCATCAGCGATCCAAACACGTGCTTCGCCGCTATCATCTGATCAGAGAGATTATAAGTAGGAATGATATACAAATTGAGAAAATTCTCACTGAAAGGAATTTAGCGGATCCTTTAACTAAGGCCTTGCCTCAAAGTAAGTTTGAGGGTCATGTTAGAGCCTGTGGTATTGGATACCGTAGCGATTGGCATTAGGCCAAGTGGGAATTTGTTAGTAATGTGAGAGAAGTGTCCTAAGGCAATCGCCTTATGATTGTAATCATTTATTTTAATAAATGAATATTCACTATTTGAGTATACATATATGTGTATTTGATTGAGATCTTAAACTCATTTACTGAATGTTCGCAATACAATTCACAGCATAAGAGAATTTGTAATGAATTCACAACTAGTGATTATCTCTACATGTGCAATTGTGAAGTATTGAAATTATCCCTAGTCGATGAATTGATCAATACGGACACTATCAATTCTGTTGAGACTAGCATGAGTTATTCTCTAATCAGCTGATTCTCACTGGCTGGTGACATTGGGATGTCAGGAGATAAACATGAATGCTAGTTAAGGGAACTAGTTCATTGGAGTGACTAGCTGTAAAACTTCATATGATAATCTACATATAGATATGTCAATGAAGTTCTTACTGCAGCTTAAGTGTGATGTTCCTTTGACTTGCGGTGTTCAAGTCATCTTGGTCATGGAGACTTATACTTTAACATCTTAAGCAAGCATCTCCAAGGAGGTGTGGACCCAGGATGGTTGGGTATAAGCCGAAGTGCCCGAAGATGTTTGAACAACCTACAAAGGATTCACCACTCCTTGCGAGGGGATGTATACCCAAGGCCTATCGTCGGATTGTTACTCAAAGCCTCTGGCCAGAGCATGACATGTTCAGAGTATGAGTCTCTGAAATACATGAGAGTAATTAGAATCCATTGGACGAGAAAGGCATTACTTGGGCTAGGTGTGACGTAGTCAGCCTAGTGGGGACTGACACATATAGACCATGTCTTGAACCAAGTGGGTATAAGATGCTGAAGGGAATGAGGCACGATTCATTAAAGCTGCTGAAGGATTTCAGAATTATTTCTGAGGTCAACCGTTGATCTTTCGATTAATTGGGGGTCATGATGTACTACTAGGTGCCACTCATGATCGTTCTATAATTAGTTGATTATAGACGACCAACATAAATCGAAAGCCTATTTAGTCACACGCACAACGAGTAATCTGAGGGATTTAAAATGAGTTGAAAATTGGATTTTCCTATCAAGAGAAATAAGTCGAATCTGAATTTATCAGAGGCGCATCGGAAGCTTAAAATGGCTAAGTCTTTTGAAGGCTTATTGGACGAATTAAATGAGTTTAATTCGCGAGGAGGCGGCTTGGTTTGGCCGGCCAAAGAGGGTCCCCACCCTCTTTAGTTTGGCCGGCCACAACAAGGAGGGAAACCAATTTATTTGGATTAAATTATAAAATAAATCAAGCGCGATTTGTTTTATAAAATTATGGATAAATAAATTTATATAAAGAAATTTATATAAAGAGATTTATTTTCATGAAAATTAAAATAAACCTTGGATTGGTTTATTTTATTTTATAAAATCAATTATGAATTGATTTTTCCATGATAAGAAAATTTTATATATAATAAATTTTTTGTGAAAATTTATTCCATAATAAAAGGGAAGATGTGTTTGTTTTTATTATAAAGTTAGTTATAATAAAACTTGGCATAACGGAATGATTCATAGGAAAATTTATAAGATAAATTTTTTATGAAAAATTTATTCTGTTAAAGGGGGACTTGGCAATGGAGAGGCTACTATATAAAGGAACCAAGGCAAGGCTTGAATTCCAATCAAGAGATCAAGTAGCAAGCCCTCTCTCTCTCTCCTTCTCTCCCTCTACCTCCTCTAGGGCCGGCGCCCCTACCTCCTCTAGGGCCGGCGCCCCTACCACCCTCTAGGGCCGGCGTCCCCTTCAAGTTGCCGTGAGCCATCTCCACCAAGAAGGTGCCGAAGAAGAAGAAGAAGCGGGTCGCATCTCCTTCCTCTCCCCGGAATCTTGATTCCGTTACTTGGTGGTTAGTTTCCATCTCTCTCTTGATATTCTTGTCGTGCCTTTGGAGAATCTAGTAGTTCTTGTCGGCACGAAACTCGTGACTTTGCGAATTCATCCCGAAGAGAACTCGGTGTGGACGCGAATAGAGGCGGAGCTTCCAAGGGACGCTACGGTTGGATCTCGTCCCTTACTTCGAGTTACGCGAGGTATTAAGTAAATTAGTTTACTTTCTGCAAAATTTGAATTTATGATCATGTCCACACATCATAAGGTTGCATGCTAGATACGTGGTTAAAATAATTTGAGAAATTATTTATGCTAATTCTTCCGCTGCACGTAATTAATTTAAAAATTACGAACCCGTATCCATGTCAACATGCACCCGGTCCCAACAGCTGATGGTTATCTCCGCTTGCAACCATCTTCTGAAGAGGGCACTACTATTCAACATATTAGATCCAGTCGATTCCCAAGCAGCTCAGTGTTTATCCCTTCACTGCACCACTTTGTCATAAAAATAATTAAAACTCATCATAGTTACCTATTAATCCTGCTTGTTGATTGGATTCATTGGCCATGTACAACTTCAAAGTACACTACCGGCTAGATCAACTCTCTATAAGTCTATATAGAGTCCATTGCATAGAACAGGTCAGGAACCTACATCATATGCAAAATTGTTCATTCAACCATTGGATGCACCAAACCTAAGTCGATATGGGTCTTCAATCTCAGAGGACCTGCACATGGATAACATGATTCATCAGCATTAAAGATTGGGAACCATCATCAGCATCAAAATTCTATGAACCCATTTGCATGTCCTCAGGCCCATAGATCTAGACACGAAAGTTAACATATATGCATTTTCAGCTAAATTAGTGATAGATATTGATAGTTCTCTTCGTACTCATTTCGGATATACATGGATAGTATCCAGAGGGTACCTATGATTTCATCATAGAGTTTTAGGAGTGCCTCTACCGATTGAAGAGATATGAGTTATCAAACAGAGGGTAGGGGAGGCCCCTACAATACTTGTTTGAGTTATTTATTCCTCAAGTTAGTATCTGCTTGGTTTAAGAGCGAAATTTGGAGGACTAAATTTTTATTAGTGGGGGAGAATGTAAAATAAGAGGGAAAAATATATATATAATAAAATAATATATATATTAGTATATATATATATATATATGAATATATATAATTAGAGGGGAAATTTTGGAATAATTTTCCTGAATTTTTGGAAATATTAGTAGGAAGAATTGGATGCAAGATGAGTTGGTTTTGAATTATTTTAGGAAAAAGTGAATTTTCAGA
>JAGFNQ010008839.1:0-92360 GCA_024364735.1 Boesenbergia rotunda | reverse complement strand
TAGAACTCTTGCTCGAAATCTGCCCAGCTCATCTGGTTGACTATCCTCTTACTCTTGACTCGCTCCCACCACATACGAGCGTCTCCAGTTAGGCAGAAGGAGGCACATTTGACCTTCTCGACTTCTGGCCAGTCAAGAAGCTCCATTGTGCTCTCTAAAGTCTTGAACCAAGCCTGGGTATCCCAGGGCTCAGTCGTGCCTGAGAAGCTTTCGGGTTTCAGCCTCTGCCACTGGACGAGGTATGCTTCTTGTCTTCGGTTCACGGCAGGGGTCTCTTGTGTGACTGGTGGAACTTCAGCCACCACTGGAGTTTCCACTCCTGCTGTGGGTGGTGTAGGGGGCTCTGGGTGTTGATTTGCCATCAGTGTGGCGATGGTCTTCTGTTGCTCTGAAATCTGAGCTTGCATTTGAGCAATGATCGCCATCAGGTTTGGCTGTTCTGTGCCAGGCTCATTGTTATCTTGAACTGGGGTTCCGTTCCTTGCATTAGGAGCTCGGCCTCTTCTTGCCATCTAATAATGCATAAGGGAACAAGAAATCACTACTACCTCTCTAGGTATAAACTTGTCTTCTTACTTAGTAACCTAATATCCATTCTAGGGATTAAACATGATTCCGTGATACTAAGGTATTAAACATGCTTCCTTATTCTATGCACATGTGAGTAAGTACTTAAGCATTTCTCTATACTGAAGTTAAGTAAAGGAGCAATAGAAAAACTGAAACTTAAAGCTTTCTTACATGAAGACGGCAAGGTTGATGTTGATGTGTGTGTGATGATGGAGAATGGGAACTGCTCTGATACCACCTGTAGTGACCGACCTTCTCCACCTTTGACGGATCGTTACTTTATCTACTTCTTGACTCTAATGCACGACTAAGAATGCGGAACTTCTTTTTTCTTCTTTTAAGTTCATCTAGGGATGATATTCTAACTCTAATAGTCATGCATGATACAATGGCATACTTCCTTTCTCTAGAACTTCACTGCAATGGTACCAGTCGACTGCCATCTAACCAGTCGACTGGTATCGGCCACAGAATGTTTCTGGGCGCGGCACCAGTCGACTGGCCTCTTGGTAGTCGACTGATGCATCGAACAGAAGCTGCCGTTCGATAGGGCAGTCGACTGATACTGAACCAGTCAACTGGCACGCCTGAAAATCTGAAATTCAGATTCGAAACCTTGCCTCAATGGTCCACCAAACTTATAGTTTCAAGCCATACAAAGACACAACACCATTTCTATACTCTATACTAGTTTCCTAAACATTTTAGCCAATCAAAACAACTTCATAAACTCGAAATTAGAACTTTTTCGGAAGAAATTAAGTTATCAAAATCTATATGAACTTTAAACTAGAGTTTTGTACCAAACTTAACTTCTATGCATTCATAATACCAAAACACATGTTCTACACCTTACTAAAGCATTTTGGAATGTAATGCAACTTTTCTAGGCATATTTATAGCAATAAAAACTTGATTCAAAGGGAAACTCACAATATCTTGGCACATGCATCAAATAGCTCCATCAAGTATCAATATTCAAAACTACTCACACTTATACTCATCCAATGCAATCATAAGGATATGTATGCTAAATAAAATGACATGGAATCTTTACTCATGGTTTTAGGATATGCAAAATATCTAAAACGCAAATACTTGGATAAATGCTATATGATCTAACTTAAACTAAGACTTTATAATAAATGCACTTTAAGTCCTTCATTCATCTTGTCCCAAGGACCTCTCCAAGGTCAGCCACCACACACACGTCACTCAGCACCGCCTTGTCGCCTTCCTTCAGAATTGCTTGCCTTTACCTTTACCTGCAGCAAGAGGAAATGCAACTAATAAGCAAAAAGCTTAGTAAGGACTATCTAGCTCACAAAATCTCGAAAATGTGCAAACATGCTTTTTAAACAATGTGAAATCACATGAGATACTTTTATGCTTAAAAGAAAACTAAACCATGTATACTCAAGCATTAATAATCTCAACTTACTTGTTCTCGGCTTAACTTGAACTTTAGCAATTCTTTAACTTTAAATCTTCCTTTAACTTTTAGAAAACTTTGCTAAAGCATATACTTGAAATAATAACTCACTTGGATCCACTTAAGACGTAAGTACCATCTTATGCGCGTTCCCTAAAAAGTTGGGGTAGTGAGCCACCAATCCTAATAGAGCAGACCTTAGTCTACCAGGGCCAAGACCTTGGAATTGGACACCTGAATTTCTTTAACGACGCCCTTGGACGTCGGGTATTGTCCTTAGAAAATAAAATACTTACTTTTTCTTATCTTGAATGCCTTGGCATTTTAACGAGCACCTTGTGTGCCCAAATCCCTAAGTCTTGACTTTTGGGGATTTCTTAAGGCTTGGCCTTTTCTTTTTTTATCTTTATCTTCTCTTTTCTTTTCTCATAACTTTTCTTAGACCCTAACCTCATATAGGGTACTTAATTAAACTTATACAAGCATGGATTAAACTAGAGTTACATGCAAAATCATAAACTCAAGGAAACTTGCACTTTTAACTTTCTAACGGGAAAAACTTGCGGAAAAACCGCCTCTTACTGCAGGTGAGCAGTACTTACTTTGATATCTTGGACTTACAACCAAAATTGACGTCTAGGGCTCGGGAGAAACTTGAGATCTCGATGAACCATTCGCGCCTACGCGTTCCTCTCGTCGAGACGAACGAAACGCTCCGCACCCTTTGGTTCTTCCTTGGCCGGCGCCCCCTTAGAGGAGGAGAGGAGGTGTGGGGCATGCGCCCAAGAGAGGGGAAGAGGGGGGTCGGCGTGAGGGCTTGGGCGAGGGAGAGAGGGTTTAGGTTGAGAGAAAATAAAATTCCTCTCTTTAATGATCTATTTATACTTAGGGTATTTAAGTCCAACTTTATAACTTAACTTAATATTTCTCTATTTTCTTTCAGCACACCCCTGCTGGGGCTCCTGGTTAACCCGACCAACTTAAGTCGTTGATCCCACGGGAGGTCTCGGGTTCAAAACTCATCGAGGCAACTTTTTGCCGAAAACTCTATTTCTTTTAATAAAAATACTAAACGGACTCGGAAAATTCCCTAAAAATATTCTAAAATTTCCTAAAAATATCTAGAATATTTCTAAAACAAATCTAACTAATTTCAAGGACTTTAAGGACTTAAAGTGGAAATTTTGGGGTGTTACATCCCCTGTCCGGCGGATAATTTATACATACATATAATATATATAACAATACCACACAGTTTAAATGGGCCTCAGGCCTCAAATCGAAACAGAACAGCATATATATGACAATATAATCATAGATCTAAAACACGAACTTACCTGAGTTGCCAGGGGCAGTAACGAAACAAAACCACACATATAGTCCAACATAGGACTCAAAAGTACAATCCCATAAAGAAAGACAAGTACTACAAGTCCACGAAAAATCCAATGCAACGGAATAAAACATAACATGGTCCAAAAATAAAAAAAAATCCATAAAACCAAATCAGGTGTAGTAGCAAGCACGGGACTGGCGACTCGGACCCTCCTGGCAGATATCAACCTAAAATCAGAGAAAAATATGGCAACGGTGTGAGTCCAAATACACTCAGCGGATACCCAAACGGATATGCATAGTACGTTATACTAACAATAAGAGTCTACGCTAATACTGTCTCATATGAATAATAGACAAGGGTATATGCTAAAGACACTGAATAAAGGTACATACCAGAATCCATCTATCCTGCAGAGGGTGAAATATATCCCTATGAAACAAGTATAACATATAATCCAAGATAAACAAGTCTCCAGTATATGCATGTCAATCAAGTGCAGAAATTAAATGCAGCAAACAATGCACAATGCAAAATATGCATATGGTGTAATGACCTGTGTCACCCCTGACGCCAGTCAGCCACCGTCCACCTATCATAAATGAACGTCCGCGTGGGTAGAGCTATAACAATTGTACACACCCTGCTATCACTGATCCTTAGTGACCGAGTGGACAGGATGCTGGCGGAGGTCACTCTCCTACCCCAAGAAATGAGGGAGTCTAGCTCTCATATTCTCGTGTCTCAGGATGAGAAGGGATCCCTGGTTGCTACCACACACCGGATCCACACTCCAAATAATGACCGTGCGGAGCAATAGAGGGCAAATACACACACTCTATGGTAGCCACTACCCCTGAGTGGATGTGTGTGCATATCCTCATGTAACTGACGATGGGCACAGACTACATAGGAGCCGATGATCGTCAGCATGCAACAATGCAATGATGGTGCATGACCCAAACACATACAACACCCACCAAGTCCTCAACTAACATCTCAGTATGCTAGGTATAGGTCTGAATCCTATATCATGGGATACAAGTAACCTACTAGGTATACTGACAAAATAACCAATGATCCATCAATGTCAAATGCAAGGGAGCATATCACTACATCTATGCCCAAATATATATACACATAACCACTACTGAGACTGTATGAAGCTAAAAGGGAGATAACCTCAATGATATGCAACAGATATCAAATACAAGAATACTAAGGCAGATATAGCATATAAACTTACTGTTATCTATAACAAATCATGCATAGCAATATGACAATATCTAAAAGATAAGTCAAGGGTACTCGCCTCAAAATAGAAGAATACAAATGTAAACAGAACCACCAGCCAATATCAGCAATAAAAAACCAAATCAAGTCCCTGTATCAAGGACAGATTTAATTAGCTATTACAAAAATAGTAACTAGCTAATTAATCCCAAATCCGTTGTAGGGTTAACCTAATCCGCCACTTTCCATTTAATTACCTTTACTTAAATAGAAGGTTCGTAATTACCCCGATTAGATTCCAATTAGGTTTTGAAATTTGAATTTATCAAGTTAACTCATTAGGTTTAAATTTCAAATTAAACCAAACCTGTAAGTTAATCAATAACTCTACCAATCCAGAATCAAGCTCAATTTAGCCTACTGATCAGCATTGATAAAAACTCAGATCAAACCTCAAAACTCACGGCAAGAACCAAAGAAGGAATTTATCTACCTCCTATCTCAGAATTAATTATATGCCTCAATCTATAGATTCAAGAATCAAAACTCTTAAGGTCAGAGCATATAGCAAAATGAAGAAATCCAACACAGCTTCCTCCCTTCCAATACATCCAAATCCAGAATCAAACTCAATTTAGCCCACTGATCTAATTCACAAACTATTACCATTACTTCCACAGAACAAACCCCCAACCCCCTAAACAGGAATTCAAAATTGCCCTCACCAACAGAATTCGAGAACACAAAAACAATGGATAGGCATTCAAAGATCAGTACCTGCTGGGACTAACGCAACTTTTCTCCTGTGTACCTCCAACCCTATAGCTGACACACCGAAAACAAAGCATGGGGAAGTAGTTCCTGAGGTTGTCTCTCCACAACCGAACGAGATGCAATCGCTAGCTAATCTGCATGGAGAAAAGGAAGAAGAGAAGAATGGGTTGGCGTGGCTTCAGTTGTGAGCTAGGGTTCGCGGAGATGAGATGAGGAGGAAGCTCTCTGCTCGGATTGCGCGAAAAGGGAACAACATCGCCGTCGGGCAATGGCTTCACCTGCGGCTAGGTCACACGATGAAGGAAGTGGAAGGCAGCGCATCTGCGGCTAGGGCACGCGGAAGGGGAGAAGAGAAGGAGTCGGCGTGGTTTAGGGCTAGCGATGGGAAGAGGCTTTTATTAAAGGGGGAGGGGTCTTTTACAGAAAAGTCCCTGACTTTTTCTCAAATTCCCCGTCTACCCTTAGGGCAAATGATTTAACCATTTAACCCTCTCATTCATTATAATTTAACCTCAAATAATTTTTAGGGATAAATTATTTATACTCTCGATAACCCTAAATCTTCCAATAAAATTTCTGAAAATTTATTTTACTGGTTTTTTTTGCCGTATTTAACATTTCATCCGTCACAGCTCCCAATGGGCTCTTGGGACCCAACCTTTCGGGGTGCTCCCGAGAAGGATCTTCAACTGCCCTTCCTGGCGCGTCGCCCTCGGGGATTTCCCAAGACCCAAGAAGGACGGTCGTCGCAACCTACCGTTGTTGTGTCGGGCAGCCTCTTCATCCTTCGGCCTGGCCAGGGCTCATCCAACCCTATCCTGCTCTCGGGACCCAATCTCTCGGGGAGAGCCCAGGAGGGTCTTCGGCCGACTGTTCCGGGCGAATCTTTGAGGAAGATCCTTTTGCCCAGGTAGGAGAGTCTTTCCGATTCAAAGTGTCTCATTCTTCAGCTTCTTCATCTCACGTGCCCGCCACGGGCTTATTCAACCCTATCAGTGGCGAAGTAGCTTCGACTAGTTCCACCGAGCTAAAAAGACCAAATAGGGTACTCCTTACCCTACTTGACTCCTTAGATAAATTTTCTAACGTACTATCAGCTCGCCCCACCCTAATACTAGGTTGTGCAAATTTCAATCAAGTCTAGTCCTTATCTAACCATTTCTAGTCCTAAGCATGACAATTTGAAGAAAATAAATCACACAAACAATCATACAATTTTGACAGGCTAAAAAAACATATTTATCTAAAAATATAAATAGTACGTTTGGGTCCAAATAGTTATTGGTCCTGCTTGATTTGTCAAGCTTAGTTTGGGGATCCTTGTTTGAACTCGGGTGCTAGTAGGTTTCACATTGAATAATACGATCTATATCGCGAGTTAGTTTTATACCCAAGTTCGGATCAGTTACGAATGACCTTTTATTTTCCAAGAATCATGTCAAGATTCTTGGAACCCAAAGTAAAGTGCTCTAAGATTGCTCTAAGTTCCTTGAAATGAGTTTTCAGAGAGGAATCCTCTTCCTCAAGTTGTTGAACTTAAGTTGAGGTTCCACCGAGAATTATCTCAGTCAAGGAACTCGAGTTAGCCTCCTCCTTAAGGCATTTAATCTCCTTTTGGAGGGACTTGACCCGATCGTTGGATTTAGCCAACATACAAGATAGGTAGGAGATAAGATCAGAAAGTTCATTTCAGAATAATAACCAATTACATTGAGTTTACACTTTTTAGAGATGGAAATTGATCCGTTGCTTCTTCTCGGCTCAACTTATGAATCGGTCTCGGACTTGATGTTGGATTCGTTCGTAGACTCAGAATTGGATTTATTCTTGGCAACATGTGCTTGTACCAGTAGTGCTAGAATGCCAGGTTGAGTTTGTTCTTGTTCATCTGACTCTTCTGATGACTCATACCATGTTACTTTCAAGGCCTTCTTTTCCTTTATTTCTTGGTTTCTTTTGTGTTTAGTACTCTGATTGCTTCATCCACTTTTTCTTTAGTATTTTTTGAACCAGGTTGACTACTATGGAGATGATCTCTTTGTCATCTTTAGAATCTGATTCATCTTCAAATTCAGATTCAGGTTGACACTTGGGCTTTGGCTTCTTGTTTGTAAGTCTTCCTGCAAGTAGAGCATGATCATTCTTAGGTGAAGATGAGTCTATTCATGAAGTTCAAATTTGGAAAATAATTCATCTAATTTAACCTTTGAATGATCCCTTAAAACTTTGTATGCATCAACCATAGATGCCCACAGAGTATATCTTGGGAATGCTTTTCAAAGTGTACCTGATTATGTTGCGGTTTTCAACTTGCTATCCGATCGCATGTAGTCCATTGAGCATGTCTTGAATTCAGGCGTGAAGTAGACTTGCCAATTCTCCTTCATGCAGTTTTATATTATTTAGTTTATTAAAATACAAATCATGTTTATTTACCTTCATATTAGAGGTCCCTTCGTGTAGCTTGATCAGTTTCTCCCAAAGGTCTATGACACTTATAAATGGTCCAACTCAGTTCATCTCCTCTTTGGTTAGGGCACATTGTAGTACTTGGGTAGCTTTTGCATCAACCTCAATCCTTTTCATTAGGGTTACATCCTAGAGCTCGCATCCTAATGATTCTCCATTTAGATTCAAAGGTTGTGTAAACCCCATCTGGATGATCACCCATATTTAATCTTGGGTCTTTAGGTAAATCTCCATCTGACTTTTCTAGTAGCTGATGTTCTTGCCAGAGAAAAGTGACGGACGGACGGTACTGTAGCCTTCTTGTTGGGTCATTTGTCAAATCTTGCACACTAATAAACAACAAGAATATACGAAGACTAGGTCTTGGATTAGTAGTGCTGGAGAATAAGGAAAAAATTTGCTCAAATTGGTGTTGCACGAATTTTGAGAAAAAATTAATTAAAAAATAATAAAAAAGTTTATGACAATTTTCAAAAAATGATAGTTATATCAATTCTAACTTATTTTAAAATCTTGCACAAATATTTTTTATTTGAACAAAAAAGTGAAAAATCTGAAAATGATAGAAATGCTCGAATTGTAGTTTTAGCAATTGAGAGTGACCTTGCTTTGATACTATAGCGACCCGCCTTCTCTGCCTTAGACGGATCATTACTTTATCTACTTCTTGACTCTAATGCACGACTAAGAATGCGAAAACCTTTTTTTTCTTTTAAATTAATCTAGGGATGATATTCTAACTTTAATAGTCATGTATGATACAATGGCACACTTCCTTTCTCTTTTTTTTTTAAAAAAAAAACAAAACAACTTTTATTTTAACTGCTTTGCCAAGATTTGACCCCTAGACCTCTTAGTTGTAACAATAAAGCACTAACCAGCTGCCCTACACAGCTTCTCTTTAATAATACCAGTCGACTGCTATATAGCAGTCGACTGCTACCAGGCGACTGACCTTTTGGCAGTTGCCTGGTGCATCGAACAGAAGCTACTGTTCGATAGGGCAGGTGACTGGTCCTGTACCAGTCGACTGGTACGCCTGAAAATCTGAAATTCAGATTCGAAGCCTTGTTTCAAAACTCCACCAAACATATGGTTTCAAACCATACAAAGACACAACACCATTTCTATACTCTATACTAGTTTCCTAAACATTTTAGCCAATCAAAACAACTTCATAAACTCGAAATTAGAACTTTTTGCGGAAGTAAATGAGCTATGAAAATCTATAAGAGCTTTAACTAGAGTTTTGTACCAAACTTCACTTCTATGCATTCATAATACCAAATACATGTTCTATAACCTTGCTAAAGCATTATGAAATGTGAATGCAACTTTTCTAGACATATTTAAGCAATAAAAACTTGATTCAAAGGGGAACTAGTACTATCTTGGCACATGCATCAATATCTCCAACAAAGTATCAATATTCCAAACTACTCACACTTCTACTCATCCAATGCAATCATAAGGATATGTATGCTAAATGAAATGACATGGAATCTTTACTCTAAGAAATTGAGCATGTAAAACTATCCAAAGCTTAAATGTTCGTTAATCTCCATAAAGCAATAACTTGGAATTTGAATAAACTTAAACATTGTAATTCAAATAACTAAATTGTCTCGTCTCAAGGATCTCTCCAAAATCAGCCACCACACACACGTCGCTCAGCATCGCCTTGTCACCTTCCTTCAGAATTGCTTGCCTTTACCTTTATCTGCAGTAAGAGGAAATGCAACTAGTAAGCAAAAAGCTTAGTAAGTACTATCTAGCTCACAAAATCTCGAAATGTGCAAACATGCTTCTTGAACAATATGGAATCACATGAGATACTTATATGCTTGAAAGAAACACTAAGAACATGTATAACTCGAAAACATGCATACTCAAGCATTTATAAATCTTAACTCACTTTTCTTGGCTTAACTTGAAACTTTAGCAATTCTTTAACTTAAAATCTTTCTTTAACTCTTTGAAAACTTTCTTAAACTTTAAAAAAACTTTGCTAAAGCATATACTTGAAAATAATAATCACTTGGATCCACTTAAGACGTAAGTACCATCTTATGCGCGTTCCCTAAAAGGTTGGGGTAGCGAGCCACCAATCCTAATAGAGCAGACCTTGGTCTACCAGGGCCAAGACCTTGGAATTGGACACCTGGATTTCTTTAACGACGCCCTTGGACGCCGAGTACTGGCCTTATAAAATAAAATAGCTTTTTTTCTTTTCTTTCTTATCTTTAAATGCCTTGGCATTTTAATGAGCCTCTTGTGTGCCCAAATCCCTAAGTCTTGACTTTTGGGGATTTCTTAAGGCCTTGGCCTTTTCTTTTCTTATCTTTATCTTCTCTTTTCTTTTCTCATAGCTTTTCTTGGACCCTAAACTCACATAGAGTACCAAATCAAACATATATAAGCATATAATGAACTAAGATCACATGCAAATACTTAAACAAAAAGGAAATATCTCTTTTAAAAACTTTTAAAGGAAATTCTTGCGGAAAAACTGCCTCTTACTGCAGGTGAGCAGTACTTACATTAGTTTCCTTGAACTTACAACCAAAATTGACGTCTAGGGCTCGGGAGAAGCTTGAAATCTCTACGAACCGTCCGCGCCTACGTGTTCTTCTCGTCGAGACGGACGAAACGCTCCGTCTCCTTGGTTCCCTCTTGGCCGGCCCCCCTTGGAAGAGGAGAGGAGGTCTTGGTGCTTGGTGTGGTTTTCGCCCAAGAGAGGAGGAAGAGGGGTCAGCGTGAGGGTTTGGGCATCGCGCGGCTAGGGTGAGGAAGAGAAACCCAAAATTCTAATTTCCTCTCTTTAATCATCTATTTATACTATCTTTATGAAAAAGCGTAACTACTCTATAAATATATTTCTCTCCATCTTCTGTTGTGCTTGATACCCTAGCCCAGCCGGTCACGCAAGCGCTTGCTCCTCCGGTGGTCGCGGGTTCAAACCCCCTGCGGCCCTTTAATGTTTTTTCTTTTTTAAAAATACTAAACGGACTCGGAAAATTCCATAAAAATATTCTAAAAATTCCTAAAAATGTCTAGAATATTTCTATACCATTTTTAAATAATTCTAAAGACTTTAAGAACAAAAAATGGGAATTTTGGGGCGTTACAATCCCCCATACCTTATAAAAAGTTCATCCTCGAACTTAGTATAATTCTGGATATCTTTCTCTCATGCTGTCCTCACGTTCCCAAGTAGCCTCTTCATGCTGTTGATTCTGCCAGATGACCTTCACTAGTGGCACTTCATTGTTTCTTAATCTTTTAACTGCTTTGTCCACTATCTGTGTCGGTCTGCTCTCATAGCTAAGATCTTCTTGGATCTGTACTGACTGAGGCTGAATCACTTGGCTAGGGTCGTGAATACACTTCTTTAGCATAGAGACATGAAAGGTACTGTGGATAGCTGACATATCCTCTGGCAAGTCCAGCTCATAGGCTACTTTCCCAACTCTCTTTATAATCTTGTAGGGTCCTATGTAGCGAGGACTCAGCTTGCCCTTTTTGCCAAATCTCATCACTCCCTTCATAGGGGCGACCTTGTGAAATACTGAATCTCTAACTTGGAATTCAAGTGGCCTACGGCGTGTGTCAGCATAACTTTTCTGTCTACTCTGGGCAGTCTCAATCCTCTGGCGGATCGTCTGGATAGCCTGAGTGGTCTCATCTATAAGCTCAGTCTGGCCGCCTAGTCCTGACTCCATCTCTTTCTTCTCACCAGCTTCTTGCCAACATATGGGTGATCTGCATTTTCTGCCATACAATGCCTCATAAGGCGCCATCCTGATGGTGGCCTGACAGCTATTGTTGTAGGCAAACTCAGCTAAGCACAGAGATTTGCACCAACTACCTTTAAAGTCCAATGCACAAGCCCTGAGCATGTCTTCTAAAATCTGATTTACTCTCTCTGTTTGTCCATCTGTCTAGGGATGGAAAGCTGTGCTGAACTGAAGTCTGGTGCCTAGGGCGTCCTGAACACACCTCCAAAAATGGGAGATGAACCGCCCGTCTCTGTCAGAAACGATCGACTTCGGAACTCCGTGAAGTCTGATTACTTCTTTCACGTACAGCTGTGCTAACTGCTCTACCGAATGCGATAACTTGATGGCTAGGAAGTGGGCAGACTTGGTCAATCTATCCACTATCACCCAAATTGCATCATGTCCATGGGTGGTTCTTGGAAGACCTGTGATAAAGTCCATGGATATTTCTTCCCACTTCCACTCTGGAATGGAAAGTGGCTGTGGAACTCCTCCTGGTCTCTGGTGTTCTGTTTTGACCCTCTGGCAGGTCAAGCAGGTACTGATATATCTGGCCACGTCTCGCTTGAGTCCAGACCACCAGAATCTTTTCTTTAAATCTTGGTACATCTTGGTAGAACCAGGATGCATAGAGTATGGGGTACTGTGGGCCTCTTTTAGAATATTCTTTCTTAGTTCCTCATCATTGGGGACGCAAAGGCGGTCTCCAAGATAGAGGATGCCACTATCTGATATTCGAAACTCTGAATTTTCTGCCTCTTGGATCTCCTGCTTGATCTTCTGGATCTCTGGGTCTTGACTTTGCTTTCTTTGTATATCCACAAGCAGGGTTGACTCTAGAGTCAATGCAGAAAGTTGCCCAATTATTACCTCGACTCCAAAATCCTTTATTTCTTTCTGAAGCGGTAGAGACAGTGATGATAGGGACATCAGTGCTGCACAGGATTTTCTGCTCAGTGCATCTGCCACTTTATTAGCTTTACCTGGGTGGTAGAGGATTTCACAGTCATAATCTTTGACCAACTCTAGCCACCTGCGCTGCCTCATATTCAGGTCCTTCTGAGTGAAGAAGTACTTCAAACTCTGATGGTCTGTGAAGATTCTGCACTGCACTCCATACAGGTAGTGTCTCCAGAGCTTCAGTGCGAAAACCACAGCTGCTAGCTCAAGGTCGTGGGTAGGGTAATTCTTCTCATAGTCCTTGAGCTGTCTGGAGGCATATGCTACTACTTTACCGTCTTGCATGAGGACAGCTCCAAGGCCCATCTTGGATGCATCACTGTAGATGTCAAAGGCCTTGTCACTCTCTGGAACAGTCAGGATGGGAGCACTAGTCAATCTTTTCTTCAGCTCTAGAAAACTGTGCTCGCATTTATCTGACCATTCAAACTTCATGTTCTTTCTGGTCAAGGATGTGAGTGGAGAGGCTATTCTGGAAAAGTCCTCCACAAATTTTCTGTAATATCCTGCCAGGCCTAAGAAGCTTCTGATTTCACTGGCATTCTTGGGTCTACACCAGTTGCTGACTGCTTCTATCTTGGCTGGATCAACTTGGATGCCTTCTTTGGATACAATGTGACCTAGGAAGGTCACCTGATCTAGCCAAAACTCACACTTTGAGAATTTTGCATAGAGCTTTTCCTGCTGAAGGATCTGTAGCACTATCCTCAAGTGTGTAGCATGGTCCTCTGGAGTCTGTGAGTATATGAGAATATCATCAATAAATACAATGACGAATTTATCGAGATACTCCCTGAAGATGTGGTTCATCAGCTCCATGAAGACTGCTGGAGCATTGGTTACTCCAAAAGGCATTACTACAAATTCGTAGTGGCCGTATCTTGTCCTGAAGGCCGTCCTGGGGATGTCACTTTCTTTAACCTTTAGCTGATGATACCCAGAACGCAGGTCTATCTTCGAGAACACGGTAGCCCCTTTGAGTTGATCAAATAAATCATCTATTCTAGGAAGGGGGTACTTGTTCTTGATGGTTACCTTGTTCAGAGCTCTGTAGTCTATGCACAGACGCATAGACCCATCCTTCTTCTTTACGAAAAGTACAGGAGCTCCCCAGGGTGAATGACTCGGGCGGATGAAGCCCTTGTCTAGTAGCTCCTGGAGTTGCTCTTGTAATTCCTTCAACTCTGCTGGAGACATACGATATGGGGCCTTCGAAATTGGGTTGGTTCCTGGGGCCAACTCAATTTCTAACTCAATTTCCCGATTGGGAAGGAGTCCTGGTAACTCTTCAGGAAACACCTCAGGATATTCACAGACTACCCTCACTTCTTCTCTCTTCAATCCTTCTCCTTGACTTGCATCCACTATATGAGCTAGATAACCAGAGCACCCCTTCTCTAACATTCTCTGAGCTTGTAAGGTAGTAGGAACTATTTATCTTTCTCCTTGGGTCTCCAATAAACTCAAATGAAGGTTCTACTTCTGGTGTGAACTTGACTTTTCTCTTGCGGCAGTCTATAGAAGCATTATACTTGCTCAAGAAGTCCATTCCTAAAATGACATCGTAATCCTTCATTTCAAGGACTACCAAGTCACTGTAGAGCTCTCGGTTGGAAATCTAGATTGATACTGCCCTTAGCCTCTCAGTAGAGGCCATCACTTCCCTACGGTAAGGTTGTTAAGAACTTCATCGTTCAACCTTTCTGGTGGCCTTTATACTGTTTAAGTAGTGCTCAGTGATCAAAGCACTACTTATTAGTTCTCGGAGGTTTGCAGCCTCTTAACACCGCTAGCCCCCTTAACGCTATCTCAGGCCTTAACATCTTGAGCATTAGCCTAACTATCTCTTTTTCTGTGCTAACTAGCTCTGGGCACAGATGAGCTAACCGCTTAAACATCTTCACTGCTTCATCCACGGATAGTTCTCCTTGTCTGAACTCCGTGAATTCATCATAATGCTTGTTGGTTACTTGCATGTGAAAGTATTCTTCGAAGAACTCAGTCTCGAAGTCGGCCCATGTCATCTGGCTGACATTTCTCTTGGCCTTGACTCTCTTCCACTATATTCTAGCATCTCCCGTAAGGCAGAAAGATGCACATTTTATCTTCTCTACCTCATGCCAGTCCAGTAGCCCTACTATTCATACATTCCCAACGTTTTAACGACCTGCTAAGCCATCCTATGGCATCTTGTTGTGCCTGGAATGTCTCTGTCTGAGCCACCACTGAATTTGGAGGTACGCTCTTGCCCTTCTAGGAGCTTGCTCCTCGTTTTGGGCCTTTCTAGGACGTCCTCAAATGTATAACTTAACACTTAATGGTAATGTTCCCAAACTTGCTTTAGGATATAACAAGACCTTGGTCTTGATTCTTATATCATTTCTTAGTCCTAGAACTCGTTCTAGGGCTTAGTAAGACCTTGGTCTTACTCAAAACTTTTATCAAGCACCTTGCGTGCCATAATCCCAAAACTTACTTTTGGGCAAATCAAGTAAGTACTTAAGTATTTCTCTAATATCCATTCTAGGGATTAAACATGATTCCGTGATACTAAGGTATTAAACATGCTTCCTTGTTCTATGCACATATGAGTAAGTACTTAAGCATTTCTCTATACTGTAATTAAGTAAAGGAGCAATAGAAAAACTGAAACTTAGAGCTTTCTTACTTGAAGACGGCAAGGTTGATGCTGATGTGTGTGTGATGCTGGAGAATGGGAACTGCTCTGATACCACCTGTAGCGACCCGCCTTCTCTGCCTTAGACGGATCGTTACTTTATCTACTTCTTGACTCTAATGCACGACTAAGAATGCGGAAATCTTTTTTTTTCTTTTAAATTCATCTAGGGATGATATTCTAACTTTAATAGTCATGCATGATACAATGGCACACTTCCTTTCTCTTTTTTTTTAAAAAAAACAAAACAACTTTTATTTTAACTGCTTTGCCAAGATTTGACCCCTAGACCTCTTAGTTGTAACAATAAAGCACTAACCAGCTGCCCTACACAGCTTCTCTTTAATAATACCAGTCGACTGCTATATAGCAGTCGACTGCTACCAGGCGACTGACCTTTTGGCAGTTGCCTGGTGCATCGAACAGAAGCTACTGTTCGATAGGGCAGGTGACTGGTCCTGTACCAATCGACTGGTACGCCTGAAAATCTGAAATTCAGATTCGAAGCCTTGTTTCAAAACTCCACCAAACATATGGTTTCAAACCATACAAAGGCACAACACCATTTCTATACTCTATACTAGTTTCCTAAACATTTTAGCCAATCAAAACAACTTCATAAACTCGAAATTAGAACTTTTTGCGGAAGTAAATGAGCTATGAAAATCTATAAGAGCTTTAACTAGAGTTTTGTACCAAACTTCACTTCTATGCATTCATAACACCAAATACATGTTCTATAACCTTGCTAAAGCATTATGAAATGTGAATGCAACTTTTCTAGATATATTTAAGCAATAAAAACTTGATTCAAAGGGGAACTAGTACTATCTTGGCACATGCATCAATATCTCCAACAAAGTATCAATATTGCAAACTACTCACACTTCTATTTATCCAATGCAATCATAAGGATATGTATGCTAAATGAAATGACATGGAATCTTTACTCTAAGAAATTGAGCATGTAAAACTATCCAAAGCTTAAATGTTCGTTAATCTCCATAAAGCAATAACTTGGAATTTGAATAAACTTAAACATTGTAATTCAAATAACTAAATTGTCTCGTCTCAAGGATCTCTCCAAAATCAGCCACCACACACACGTCGCTCAGCATCGCCTTGTCGCCTTCCTTCAGAATTGCTTACCTTTACCTTTATCTGCAGTAAGAGGAAATGCAACTAGTAAGCAAAAAGCTTAGTAAGTACTATCTAGCTCACAAAATCTCGAAATGTGCAAACATGCTTCTTGAACAATATGGAATCACATGAGATACTTATATGCTTGAATGAAACACTAAGAACATGTATAACTCGAAAACATGCATACTCAAGCATTTATAAATCTTAACTCACTTTTCTTGGCTTAACTTGAAACTTTAGCAATTCTTTAACTTAAAATCTTTCTTTAACTCTTTGAAAACTTTCTCAAACTTTAGAAAAACTTTGCTAAAGCATATACTTGAAAATAATAATCACTTGGATCCACTTAAGACGTAAGTACCATCTTATGCGCGTTCCCTAAAAGGTTGGGGTAGCGAGCCACCAATCCTAATAGAGCAGACCTTGGTCTACCAGGGCCAAGACCTTGGAATTGGACACCTGGATTTCTTTAACGACGCCCTTGGACGCCGGGTACTGGCCTTATAAAATAAAATAGCATTTCTTTCTTTTCTTTCTTATCTTTAAATGCCTTGGCATTTTAATGAGCCTCTTGTGTGCCCAAATCCCTAAGTCTTGACTTTTGGGGATTTCTTAAGGTCTTGGCCTTTTCTTTTCTTATCTTTATCTTCTCTTTTCTTTTCTCATAGCTTTTCTTGGACCCTAAACTCACATAGAGTACCAAATCAAACATATATAAGCATATAATGAACTAAGATCACATGCAAATACTTAAACAAAAAGGAAATATCTCTTTTAAAAACTTTTAAAGGAAATTCTTGCGGAAAAACCGCCTCTTACTGCAGGTGAGCAGTACTTACATTAGTTTCCTTGATCTTACAACCAAAATTGACGTCTAGGGCTCGGGAGAAGCTTGAAATCTCTACGAACCGTCCGCGCCTACGTGTTCTTCTCGTCGAGATGGACGAAACGCTCCGTCTCCTTGGTTCCCTCTTGGCCGGCGCCACTTGGAAGAGGAGAGGAGGTCTTGGTGCTTGGTGTGGTTTTCGCCCAAGAGAGGAGGAAGAGGGGTCGGCGTGAGGGTTTGGGCGTCGCGCGACTAGGGTGAGGAAGAGAAACCCAAAATTCTAATTTCCTCTCTTTAATCATCTATTTATACTATCTTTATGAAAAAGCGTAACTACTCTATAAATATATTTCTCTCCATCTTCTGTTGTGCTTGATACCCTAGCCCAGCCGGTCACGCGCGCGCTTGCTCCTCCGGTGGTCGCGGGTTCGAACCCCTTGCTGCCCTTTAATGTTTTTCCTTTTTAAAAAATACTAAACAGACTCGGAAAATTCCATAAAAATATTCTAAAAATTCCTAAAAATATCTAGAATATTTCTAAACCATTTTTAAATAATTCTAAGGACTTTAAGAACTAAAAATGGGAATTTTGGGACGTTACAGATACCACTTATGGGATAGTTAAGAGCGATAGAGAGGGGGTGAATATCGCGCTCTGAAAATTCTCGGATTTAGGTAGGAGTACACGTAGTGGAAAGAATAATCACAAGTCAAACAAGTACTAACACATTTATTTTTAGTTGGTTCGGAGTCTATGACGACTCCTACTCGAAGGCCCACGATCTTTGACCATTTATGTTCGATAATTCTATAAGCTGCAATGTTGTTACAAATAATGAGATGTAATGTACAAGAAATAGTAAAGTATACCAACAACTTTAGACTGAAATGAAAAAGGAGCACTTCATTGTCGGAGCAACATTTCATTGATTCTGGATTATTTTGGCGCACCACACTTGATCACAAATGGTATGGAAAGTTTATATTAAGAAGCTATGGTCGGAACCCCTTATATATAGGCATATGGGCACCTAAGTGGCTATAGGGGCACCTGCAATGCCGCTATCCAGCCACGTTCTCATCCGCTAATTGGGGAAATTTTATCCTTCTCGGGTTCCTGAGAGCCTCTAGGACGCCTGTGTTACTGATGTGGTGAATCCAACCACTACGCTCCAACACAGCTTCACCCAAGCTGAGTTATTCGCATAGGGGTACCTGAGATCTCTCGAGCGCCAGTGTTCCCGGGTGCCCAATGTTGGATCTGGGATGGCTCGAGAGGGGGGGGGGGTGTGAATAGCCACCCACTTAAACTCTTTGTCTTCTTTGGAGTTTTTCTGCACTTAGGTTAACAGCGGAAGCAAAAACAAAATAGAAAGCAAGACAAACACAAACCAGACGCTAACAGAATGATTTACAAGGTTCGGGGATAACTTGCCCCTACACCTTGGCGTACCCTTGAGGTGGGTGATCCCTTGATCGTTGGCCGATCAAGCCCCAGAAATCCAGATAATCAAAACTCCTTCTCGGCGGAGTAACATCACCACAGATCTCAGAAATGTATAAGTTGAGTACAAGAGACCACGAGAAGGAACTTATAGATGGAACCTTAAGCACAGGCACAGAAAGCGCGAAGGAGAAACTTCACAGAGCACAACACACAACATAGTACAACCCTAACCCAAGAACCTTCACTCAGCTCTTTGTTCTCGTTGTGTCTGCTTGGTTTCTGATCGACTTGCAAAGTTTTTTTGTCTCTGCTTCGCCAGCCTTCTCTTAAGCCTCCCTTCTACTCATCACCAGGCGCGTCTGCACCCACTAAACCACAGCTTCGTCACCACTGACCCACTGACCTTCACAGAGCGCTCAGTCCATTAAAGACCTCTTCAACTGAGCCTCAGGTCAGTCGCCAGCCCGCCAAAAGCCGGTGAATCCTACAAACATAAAACAAACAAACCTGCCATAGCGAAAGTCGCCATTGACCCTCCTTATTGGTTTGTATCATCCCTGTATCACCTGCACACTCATCAGATTGATTAGCAAAGCAAATCAAAACATATCGACAAGTATCAGACGGAAATCAGAAGTGATCAGGAAGTCTGACAGTGATTCAAATTAATGTTCTGAGGCATTGATCGTTCACCCGGACCGATCAGTTACCCCTCTAACCGATCAGACTCAACTCTGATCGATCCAGTAATGATCTGATCAGTCTCACTGACTGATCAGTGATTAGCGATCGGTCACAAGACCGATCCTGAACTTCTTTAGGGTTTAGATTCAACAACCCAACCACGGCCTGATCGGTTCACTGACCAATCAGGCCACAACCTAATCTTTTAAGCCAACCCAACTGATCGGTCGGCAGACCGATCAGGCTCAAGGCCTAATCGGTCAAGCTGACCGATCAGGCTAGAGCCTGATCGGTCCAGTCATTGAACTGATCGGTCACACTGACTGATCAGAGTCTCCATAGAATATTCTGCTCATCTATGCTGATCGGTCACCTGACCAATCAGCCAACATTTTGTGACCACACCGAATGATTCTGATCTGTTTCTGATTGGTCACCAGACCGATCAGATATCCTGGATCGGTCACCAGACCGATCTACTATCAAGGGAGTTCGTGCCAAGTCCTTGATCCGACTCCAGACTGATCCATAGATGAGGGAGTTCGTGCCAACTCCCTGATCGGACATCAGACTAATCCAGCTCCGTTCATTTCGACCCTAAGTTCAGAGAACAGGCTCCCTTGCCTTCTCTGACTCAGTCTGGTCCGGAGAACAAGCTCCCGAGCCCTCTCCGATCAGTATACTCAATGCTCAGTCCCCTGAACCAAGACTTCATACCCAGCTTCACTCACCGGGACTTAGTCCAACCTAGCTTTACTCACTAGAATTTTCTTCACCTAGCTTCCCTCGCTATGACCTGGCATCACTCACCAGGGTTTTCTTCACCTAGCTCCCCTTGCTAGGACCCGACTTTACTCACCAGGGTTTCTTTCACCTAGCTTCACTCACTAGGACCCGACTTCACTCACCGGGGTTTCCGTCACCAAGCATCACTCACTAGGACTCGGCTTCACTCACCGGGGTTTCCGTCACCTAGCTTCACTCACTTGGACCTGGCTTCACTCACCGGGGTTTCCATCACCTAGATTCACTCACTAGGACCTGACTTCACTCCTCGGGGTTTCCGTCACCTAGCTTCACTCGCTAGTAGCCGACTTCACTCATCGGGATTCATGCCCAGTCCCCGACCAGGACTTAACCCGAACTCATCTTACTCAACTAAACTTAAATCGGTGTCAACACCAAAACATCAATTAGGTCAGATTGCATCAACAATCTCCCTCTTTTTGTTGTTTGACAACCCGATTTAAGTTTAGGTAAATTAGAAGTCAAATAAAGTCAAATTTCATTATCGCAAGGGAATCAGAGTCCCCCTACAGTAATTAAATTCGTTATAAACCCTAAACATAATTAACCAATCTCTCCCCTATGTCAAACACCAAAAAGGGTGTAGACTGGTTATCAAGTGTAGAAACCTCCCCCTTAACCAAGGGTCTCTCCCAAAAAGAAACATAGAGTGATAACTGAAAGACATATGAATAGCATATGAAATAAATATAGCAAGGCAGACACTCATATGCATCATATGATAATGAAGTAAACAAACACCAAAACGAGTAAACACCTCAGAAAGACATCAGTCACAGATAGTCATCAAATAGGAGTCATAAGTCAAAATACAACAAGAGAAATCAATCCTGATCAGCGAAATCATGGGGAACATCAGACTGCATTGGATCGAATGCAGTGTCATCAATAGGCAGAAAGCTCCCCGGAGCAGTGCTACTGGATGGCTGAAAGCCAGGAAATGTTTGTTGTGGCGGATGGCCAGCCATCCATGCGCACATCTCTGCAATCATCTCCCGCTGCTCGGCATGCATTAGAGAAACCTCAGACCGGATCTGCTGCTGACCATCATGCATCTCAGACTGGATCTCCTACTGCCCGAGCTCCCACATGTGAAATCTATAGTCCATCCTCTGCTCGAGCTCTTCGATATGCTTTCGGAGATCTAGCTCTGTCTCGTAGTCGTCCTCCATTGCAGCGGGCGCACCATGATGTCTAGCTGGATCTGTGGGTACCTGAACATGTGGTGCCCGTGGAAGCTCCCCAAGCCCCCTCCCATCCTTCCACCTAAGCCCCCGAGCATCGGTAATGATGCCAGACTTGTAAAACACGTGTCTCACAAGTCTGCAGTCTTGCCGAACCATCGGCACAGTCCTGCCCTTGGACACATCAATACCGACTGACTGGAGCTAGTCAGTAATAATGTGACCAAAAGACATATAAATGGTTTGATGCCCGGGATCCTTATAGTAGAGAATGGACTGGTAGATACTCAACATGATGTCAAAGTCCAGATGCTGATGCATCCCATAGAGCATCAGACAGTGAAAAGAACGAATCTCTGATAAGGGTTTTGAGGTGATCGACAGAAGACAGTTAGTGATAATCTTGAAGAGGATACAATCAACTGGGGAGAGTCTAAGAGCAGCAAAAGTGGGGAAATCAACGGCTAGCTCATCAAGGCCATTCGGCCTGGGGTGTCCAAAAAAATACTCGTAAATGGAATCCGGGGTGGCTCCCAAGAATGGAACCGGTAAAGGATCTGGAATGCTAGGGAATATGGGATAGATATTCAGCGATCGACGAAAGCCCAGATACTCCGAGAAATTGGAGTAAGTAAAATCTAAGTTTGTCCTGGCTACTCGGGTAGAATACCCAATAGTGCCAACACCGTGATGAAGATTATTATAGAATTCTGATACTAAATCAAAGTTGATATCGCGTTCAAGGAAAAAAAATGATTCCAGATTATAATACTCGATAACCTGTCTTACGGATGGACAGTGTTCATATACAAATGATTTATCCACCGTTCGACAGGGGAGAAGTTTAAAAGTGGAATTCTCAAAGGCTTTTGCAAAATATGTGCTAAGGAATCTAGGACTGGTAAAGGGTTGAGATCTGGAAGGTGGTTGGGTAGGTCTAGATGATGAAGGGGCTTTGGACTTGGAGGTTCCCTCAGCCAGAGCCTTACCCATGGAAGATTTCCTAAGATGGAGAATAGGTCACGATACAAAGTCGAATCAGTGAAGGTCACGGTAGGGTGGATCAGTGAAGGTCACGGTAGGGTGGATCAGTGAAGGTCAACCACACAACCAAAATACTAAAATACCAAAATAAATAAGATTTGAAGGTGGATTTGGAGTTAAGGGCGCGACATAGGAAGTAAACATAGTGGTTAGTTCCCAACATACACAAGTATAAAACAATTAGGAAGGAAAAACCACAAGAACGAAAATCGATCTTACTTGGGTGCCATTGTTGGTCATCGGTTGGTTGAGAACACCACAGAGAGGTTGCGTAAGAGTGAAGGTTGCAGAGAAGAGAACCCGCAAACTCGTAGAGAAAGAGCTCCAAGAGAAAGAACTCGCGCAAGAGAACTTACAAGCGGAAGAACTCATAGAGAGCTTGAGCTTGCGCAGGAGAATTCACAGAGAAGAGGACCCGCAAGAGAAAGAACTAGAGCTCGCACAAGAGAACTCTCAGATCACCCAGAAGACAGAAAGAGTAGAAAGAGGAAGGTGTTCGGCTAGGGTTGAAGTGTTGGATCTTGTACGGTTGATAGAGGGGGGTGAATAGTAATTTTTGAATCTTTCTTCCTACACGGTTAGTTGCGCAAGTGGAATATACAATAAAAATGAAACTAACAAGGAAGAACGGTATCCACCCCTAAGGTTGACTAATCCAAGAATCCGTCGATACATCACTCCCCGGATAACCTCCGGCTAGCCCTCGTCGCTCCTTGTGGGTGGAGAAACCTCACCACAGCACCTTGACACTACCTGGGCTCTAGAGACTACTAACAAGCCTTAACCAAGCTTGTTTCATCAAGAGTTCTCAGCCCAAACCGAGTTCTCTTAAATAGAACTCAATCTGAAACCCTCGACACCAGTCGACTGCCCATTTACCAGTCGACTGGTCTAGCCTTAATTGCTAGCCAACGACTAGTTTCTGGGGTTACTAGTCGACTGCTCCTAGGGAAGCCGATTGCCCCCACTCAACTTCGATCGTTGACACCCAACGTTTGAATTCTGGGTGCTACCAGTCGACTGCTCCCAGGGCAGTCGATTGTTCCTTTACTAAGCCTAGGGATACACTCCCCAAGTACAATTCACTCCGCACTCAAACCCTCCCAGCTTAGTTACTGAGTACAACGACTCACACTAGGACCCTCACAACCTGATCGACTCTTCACCAGCAGCCTCGACTGTTGCCTTCATGCCCTCTTCATCTTCAGCCCTCGTCCCTCGGATGCGCACACAAACCTCCAGCTTGCGTCCATGTCATCCTTCACGTACACCTCGAAGTCCGCATCCCTCGGCTCATCGTCCCTCCTATCCACGGTCCTTCGGGTGCGCACACAAGCCTCCAGCTTGCCTTCATGCCACCCTTCACATGAAGACATCAACCAAGTCCATGTGTACCTGTACACCTGCACAATCATGTACACATATTAGTCCAACAACAAATCCTAATTTAAACTCTTTGCTCAAACATTAAAACACTTGGTCACTCCAGACCAAAGATTACCTCAAAAATCTCCCCCTTTTTGATGCTTGGCAATACATTTAAATTAGGGAAAACAAATAGTAATAGAATAACAAAAACAATGCTAAACAAACAACTGAACTTACGTTGCCAAGGCTCCACCTTGGACTTACACCGCCAATGCATATGCAATGCATACATGGATCCTATCCCAAGTCATCCCACACTTAACCCTCCATGTTAGGACTTTTCACACACCTAACTTCCCAAGTTAGGAATTTCCACACCTAACTTCCCAAAGCTAGGAATTTCCCACACCTAACCCTCCATGTTAGGAATTTTCCATACCTAACCCTCCAAGTTAGGAATTTCCACACCTAACTCCCCTAGGAATTTTCCACACCTAACCCTCCAAGTTAGGATTTTTCACCAAAACGGGCTTTTTAAAGCTTCTCCCAAGCTCCCCCTACATTGGACTTACAAAGGCTTTTTAAGAACTTCTCCGAGATTCCCCTTACGCCAAGAACGGAGCAACCATGCTCTCCCTTAATCTCAGCTTTCCCTAATCCTAGGGTTTCCCGCAATGGTGTGTTTGGTTTTCCAAATTAAACCCAACGCTTCTCCCCCTTTGCCTAACATCAAAAAGACTCCAACAATATCCCAATTATTGGATCTTTTAATCCCCAGTGATCCTAAACACAGTGTACTAACCCCCCATACACTTATTTTCTATCATTTGGACATAAACCAACTGCTGGATACCTAATCCAGTCCTGGCCAGGGCAGTCGACTGATACTCTGAAAATCAGTTTTTCAGGTCACATTCAGAAATGCGCCAGAAATTTCACAAATCTGCAAAAATTCCCAAATTTTGTGGAGAACATTGTGGTGCCTATACCTACTTGGAAAAAATACATTCCACAATGTATCTATCACCATTCCTAAGTTGGACACAAAATTCAAATATTTCCTATGAAAATTAAGGCAAACAAGGAGGCAACCTCCCCCTTAACCTATGTCTTCTCCCAATTTTCAATTTACCTAGGTTAAGTTCTGCCCAACTCAACTTCATACATTACTTTGTCTTTTATCAAGTTACTCCTAACTCAACAACCCAAGTTTTCTACCCTTGAACCCACTAGAAAATTCTAGAAAACATGGAAAAATCTATGAATTTGCAAACACATTTGCTAGGATATACCCTATCCTAGAAAAATGTGATTTCATGAAAAATATAAATGTGCTTGACTTTTAATACATCCTCTAATTTCCTTAATGATGGACATTTTGTATCAACTTTGAAATCTACTCATGATTCCTTGTGTTTGCCAACTCTAACCAATATCAATTTATACAAGGAATTGTCCTCAACTCTCCCATTTTTATTTCTTAATCCTAGATACCTATGTGTTGATGCAGTCTGACCCTGATTATTGTTTTGGTGTTGACATTGATTTTAGTTTTGGTTAATGAGATGAGTCAGGTTTAAGTCCTGGTCAGGGACTGGGTACGACTCCCGGTGAGTGAAGCCTGGTGACTGAAAGCCCTGGTGAGTGAAGCCAGGTGATTGGAAACCCCGGTGAGTGAAACCGGGTCCTGATTATTGAAGCCAGGTGATTGGAAACCCTGGTGAGTGAAGCCAGATCCTAGCTTGGGAAGCTAGGTTAATTGAAACCCTGGTGAGTGAAGCCAGGTCCTAGCTTGGGAAGCTAGGTTGATTGAAATCCTGGTGAGTGAAGCCAGGTCCTAGCTTGGGATGCTAGGTTGAACGAAACCCTGGTGAGTGATCCAAGGTCTTAGCATGTGAAGCTAGGTTGAACAAAGTCCCAGTGAGTGAAGCTGGGCATGAAGTCTTGGTCCGGGGGACTGAGCACGAGTCAGAGAAAGCTAGGGAGGCTGTTCTCTGGACTCAGGGTTGAATTCAGAGTCACTGGATCAGTCTGGTGACTAATCAGGGAAGTTGGCACGAACTCCCTTTGTGGATCGGTCTGGTGACCGATCTAGAGATGTCTGATCGGTCTGGTGACCGATCAGGGAGAGAACAGAAATATTGTTTGTCTTCTGTTAGGCTCCTGATCGGTCTGGTGATCGATCAGGGAGAGCTTCTGATCGTTCTGGTGAATGATCAGAGAGATTTCAGAGCCTTTCTGTAAGGAACCATGATCATTCAGGTTGACCGATCAAATATCGCGAGTTTCTCACCCGGACCGATCAGGATGGATCCTGATCGGTCAGGGAGTGGCCTGATTGGTCACTAGACCGATCAGGGCACAACCTGATCGGTAACGGGACCGATCAGGGAGATTTGGATGCGAAAGCTGGTGAATCCCAGCAATGCTGTGGATCGGTCCGGTGACCGATCTACGATCTGTGATCGGTCAGGGAGACCGATCACAAGATGGTCGCGATTCCCAATTTCTCACTGTGGACCGATCAGGATGAAGCCTGATCGGTCAGGACTTACCCTGATCGGTCTGGTGACCGATCAGGGTCCTCTCTGATCTGTCTGGTGACCGATCAGTAGCTGAAAACTTTAATTCAAATGTGTTGTCAGATTTTTGATTCGTTCTGATTTGTTTTGATTTCGTTCTGATAACTCTAATTTCCTCTGATTCATATTTGATTTCATTTGCTAAACTTCTGTTATGTTTGCAGGTGATAGGGATGATTTCAAATAGTGGAGGAGGGTCAACTGAGATCTTTTGGTGCCACAGTTTTGACATTTTCCTCTTCTCAGGTTTCAACGGACGACTGCAATAGCTGAGATGCTGATTGGGGCTCGGCTGAGGAGAGCTCAGGGAGTCCAGGAGAGCTCAGTGGTAGCTGGGGATGTTGCAAATGAGCAGCTGGTGAGCAGAGGCGCACCTGGTGACTGGCGATGTGAGCTGCAGAAGCCAGATGCTTAATGGTCCTGCGAAGTGGAGAAGGAGGGGAACTCTAATCTCTTCTTGCGACAACGCTCATTCACCCTGCACCTTGAAGCACACTCTTGAGTGTTCTGTTGTTGCTGCGATTTGAGAACTTGGAAGGTTTGATAGCGTTGCAAGGCGATCAACAAGCAAACAAGGGAGAGCTGAGTGAAGGATCTTGTTGAGGTTGTGCTGGGTTGTGAGTATTGATTTGTAGACGTTTCTCCTTCTCTTGTGCTCTATAAGTTTGTTGTTTGTCTCTGTGCTTTCATTTTATATCTCACTGTTGAGACATTGTGTGGAGAGGTTTCTCCACCAAGAAGGAGGATTCATTATCCAGATTTTCCGTGGCTTGATTTGTCGATGATCAAGGGATCACCCACCTTATGGGCACGCCAAGGAGTAGGAGTAAGTTATCCCCGAACCTTGTATATCCTCGTGTTAGAGTTTTCTTTTGTTCTTTGATTTCTGCATCTCTGTTTTCTGTCTTCTTTGCTTCCGCTGCTAACCATCAAAGTGCAGAAGGTTTTCAAGAGGCGAATAATCTGTGTCTGGCTACATTCACCCCCCCCCTCTCTAGCCATCCAAACACCAACAAGTGGTATCAGAGCTTGGGGCTCTGCTCAAACGGACTAACACCCGAGAGTCAACAAGAATGACAATGAGAGAAGGATTTAGCACCACCCGACCTCCCTTGTTTGACGGATCTGATTTTCAGTATTGGACGTCTCGCATGGAGTACTACCTCAAGACCGACATTGGAATGTGGTTCTCCGTGAAGAAAGGATTCATTCCTCCAAGAGATGCGGAGGGAAAAGAGTTGGAGTCCTCGCAGTGGTCGGCTGAGCAAACGCGCAAAGGAGAAGCCGATGCAAAGGCGGTGGTTACCATGCAATGTGGGATGAACAAGGACCAAGTAATCAAAGTTGGTCCCTTCACAAGTGCAAAGGATCTATGGAACAAGCTCATCGAGCTTCATGAAGGTAGCCGGGACTCAAGAATAGCTAAGAGGGACTTGTTCCTCAATCATCTACAAAATCTTGTCATGAAGGAGTCCGAAACGGTAAGTGAACTTCATGGTAGATTCAAGGAGATACTCAATGGTCTCCACTCCATTGATGAAAAGGTCGAGAACTGCAACCTTGTGAGGTACGTTCTAAAAGCTTTTCCAAGGAATGCCTTGTGGTCATCCATGGTGGATGCCTACAAGATTTCTAAGGACTTGTCAATTGTCAAATTAGATGATTTATTTTGTGAAATGGAGCTACACGAAATGGCTAACAAAGGCCCTAAGGAGAAGGAGATTGCTCTTGTGGCAGGGGACAAGACCAAGAAGAAGAAGGAAAAGAAGAAGGAGAAGAAGAAGGAGAAGGAGGTTTCTTCATTATCATCTGAGTCCGAGTCCGAGTCCGAGGATGATGGTAGCGAGTCTTCTTCATCCGAGATGGCAAATTTCGTAAGGAGGATGATGAAGAAGAGCCGATGCTACAAAGGGAAAGGTAACCCTAGTGAAGTTAAGATTGATAAAACTAATGTTACTTGATTTGAGTGTAGCAAGAAAGGGCACTACAAGAAAGTTTGCCCAAAGCTAAAGAAGAAAAGGAGAAATCGAAGAAGAAGAAAAAGGCCTTGAAGGCCACGTGAGATGAGTCTTCTTCTAGCTCATCCGAAGAAGAGAAGGAGGAGAAGAGTACCCGTCATGTAGCACTCATGGCTATTGAAGATGAGGAGAGCTATGATGAATCCATGGAATCCTCAAACACGGCTTCATCATCTTCGGATGATGAAGAGGTAATTTCTCCCGAATTAGACAAATATTATAGAACTATTGCATGCTTAACCAAATTGTTAAAGATGTCAAAAGAAAAGGTTAAATCATTAAAAGTTGAAGTAGAACAATTGAAATCCTCTAAGGATGATGATATTGATGATTTGCATGTAGAAATGTTAGAAGATAAAACAAAGCCTTGAAGGGTGAGGTTGAGAAACTCAAGAATATTCTTGAGAAATTCTCAACTACCTCCAAGACCTTGGATATGATATTAAATGCTCAAAGGGCGGTTTACAACAAGGCCGGTATAGGTTACCGACCTCAAGAACCAACTTTTGTTTCTTTGATGTCTAGGACTCATGTGAGATCACCTAAGACTTCTAGGGCTCAAAAGAAAGTGGTCAAGGCATGGGTGCCTATGCCATACATTGTAGATGCTTTAGGTCCCAAGATTTGGGTACCTAAATCTTCCATTTTTTGAATTGTGTAGGCTTTGATTGAGGGGGAGCATCTATCAACTTAGTTCGTTGATAGTGGGTGCTCCAAACATATGACCGGTGATAGATCTTTATTCACTACCCTTCAAAGCAAAAATAGAGGTAATGTATCTTTTGGTAACAATGGTAGTCTTTAGGTTGTAGGGATAGGAGACATTCAAATATCCGAATGTATTAGAATTCAAAATGTCCTTCTAGTCAAGGGGATGACATTCAATCTCCTAAGTGTCAGTCAATTGTGTGATGCGGGCTACACAATTGATTTTCATTCAAGTCAATGTCTAGTTAGACAAAATGACACACTTGATACGGTACTAGTAGGCACAAGGGTAGATAATATTTATCAAGTTTCATTTAAAAGTGCAATTAATGATTCTATCAAGTGTTTCATGTCAAAAGAAGATGAGTCTACACTTTGGCACCGGAGATTGGCACATGTGAACATGAAGAACATCCGGAAATTGGCCAATAAGGGACTAGTTAGTGGCTTACCAAGCATCAAGTACGAAAAGGACAAACTTTGTGATGCATGTCAAATGAGTAAGCAAACGAAATCTTCACATAAAGGTAAAAACGCTGTAAGTACTTCTACTGCTTTGGATTTACTACACATGGATTTATTTGATTGTAGCACTATTATATCCTTGAATGGTAGTAGATATTAGTTTGTGATCATTGATGATTTTACTAGATATACTTGGACCTATTTTCTAAAATATAAGGATCAAAACCTAGATGTTTTTATTTCATTTTGTAGAAGAGTTGAAAATGAAAAATCATCAACAATTAAAACAATTAGGAGTGATCATAGAGCAGAATTTCAAAACTAAAGATTTTTAGAGTTTTGTCAAGAGAGAGGATATAGACATGAGTTCTCCACTCCTAGAACACCACAACAAAATGGTGTTATAGAGAGGAAGAACCGAGTCTTACAAGAGGCTGCATGGAGCATGCTCAATGAGTACTCTTTACTGAGTTACTTATGGGTTGAAGCTGTGAACACAGCTTACTACGTGCAAAATCGAGTCCTCATTCATAGATTCTTAGGGAAGACTCCTCACGAACTTTGGTTTGGAAAACCACCTACAGTTAAACATCTAAGGGTGTTTGGGTGTAAGGTGTTTATTCTAAACACCAAGGACCATCTTGGAAAGTTCACAGCGAAAGCTGATGAAGGGATACTAATCGGGTACTCCCTTGTCAGCAAGGCTTATCGAGTCTACAACAAAAAGTCTAAATTGGTCAATGAATCTTCTGATGTTATTTTTGAGGAAATTCCAAAAGCGATTGATCAATCAGAAGATGCAAAAGGAGTTCAATTCGAACTTAGGAAACTATGTTTGGATGGAAGTCTGAGTGTTGTAGATGGTGCGGATGAATCTGATGATGGTGACCCTAGACAACACATAGATTAGCCGGATCCTGAGGCTGAGCTTGTGTCTAGTAACACCATCCAAGGAGCACCTCCAACACCAAGGTAAACTAGGTTAGCCTCTAGTCATCCCCAAGACCAAATTGTTGGAGACATCCACCAAGGGGTTAGGACTAGATCATTCTTTAGGAATGAGGCTAATGAAGTTGCCTTAATTTCAGAAATTGAACCTAGGAAAATTGACGAAGCATTAGATGATCCTGATTGGATCATTGCCATGCAAGATGAATTAGGTCAATTTGAGAGAATCAGAGTTTGGGACTTAGTCTCTAGACCTAAGAAGACCACCATTATTGGAACCAAATGGGTCTTCAAAAACAAATTGAACCATAAGGGAGAAATCGTGAGAAATAAGGTACGCTTAGTAGCCAAGGGCTATAGTCAAGTTGAAGGCCTTGATTACGATGAGACCTATGCTCCCGTGGCACGATTAGAATCCATCCGATTGATGCTTGCATTTGCAGCACATTGAGGTTTCAAACTCTATAAATGGATGTCAAATCGGCCTTCCTAAATGGTTTCATAAGAGAAGAGGTCTATGTCAAACAACCTACGGGGTTTGAGAATTTCGAATTTCCAAACCACGTGTTCAAGCTCATGAAGGTGCTCTACGGCCTTAAACAAGCACCTCGAGCTTGGTATGAGCGGTTGTCGACATTTCTAATAGAAAATGGATTCGTGAGAGGACAAATAGGCCCTACACTATTTCTATGAAGAGATAGTGACAATATATTTGTAGCCCAAGTATATGTCGATGACATAATTTGTGACTCAAATAATAAGGGCTATTTGAATGAATTTATTAGACACATGGAGAGTGAATTTGAGATGAGTCTAGTGGAAGAGTTGACTTTCTTCCTTGGACTCGAAATCAAACAAACTCGAGATGGGATCCATGTGCACCAATCCAAATACACTCAAGAGATGCTCCGAAAATTTAATATGAGTGATTCTAAAGAGGTAACCACCCCATGGCAATAAACACAAGGTTAGACAATGATGAGAGTGGTAAGCCTGTTGACCTAACTCAATTTCGGAGCATGATAGGTAGTTTGCTATACCTCACAACTAGTCGCCCTAATATACTTTTTGTTGTGGGTATGTGCGCTAGATACCAAGTTTGTGCCAAGGAATCTCATTTGATTGCCATTAAAAGAATTTTGAGATACCTTAAGGGCACAATTGGAGTTGGTCTTTGGTACCCCCGTACCAAGTCATTTGACTTAATTGGCTACACCGATTCCGACTATGCTGGGTGCAAGTTGGATAGGAAAAGTACAAGTGGGGGTTGCCAATTCTTAGGATCATCGTTAGTTAGTTGGTCAAGTCGAAAGCAACATTGTGTTGCTCTCTCCACGACTGAGGCAGAATATATCGCCATGGGAGAGAGTATATCACAATTGTTGTGGATGATACACACACTAGAGAAATATGGATTAACCTACACGGGTGTGCAAGTGTTGTGTGACAACATAAGCACGATAAACCTTAAAAAGAATCCAGTCCATCATTCTAGGACCAAGCACATTGAAGTGCGTCACCACTTCATTAGGGATCATGTTGCTAGAGGAGATATTGTACTCTCACATGTAGAGTCAAAATCGAACCTAGCGGACATTTTCACTAAACTACTCCCCGAGAATTGGGAATGTGTCATGCTTCATAGGATTGAAGAAGAACAAAACCCTTCATGATCAATTTAAATTGTTTGGGATCAACAATTGGGCAACTTGGGGACATCTCACACAAACTATAAGGTTTAATAAAATGTTTTTGTTTGCCAGAAATGGGGTGAGATGCTAGGATCAACCTAATTACGCAAAATGTTAATGCATCTCTTGAGAAATTATGTTGATGAGACAAAAATCATTAAGTTGACTAAGTATAGGGAAAACCAATTCATAATACATGTGTATTTGGCTCCATGATCATACCTAGACATTGCAATCAAGGAAACTTGATTGGAGACTTATTTTGATACAAACTTGTTTTTCTTTAGATGGATGTTCTAATTGGATGAATGTTTTGATTGAGTTTGCCTTCACTTGGTTGGGGCAAATTAATTTGTTAAATCCATAGGGACTTTTGATTCATGTTAAGGAATCAATTCTAGTCGAGGAATCACCTTCAGGATCAATAAACTTCCATCTAAACTTATTCGATATCGAGAGGAAGTCTGAAACTGAAGTGTCTAATCGTATCAAAAAATTTTTGATATCTGGATCGGTCCACAGACCGATCAGAGTTGGTCTGATCGGTCCATAGGCCGATCAGTGAGCTCACAGAAGTATATCCGGATCTTTGTGGCCCTTGATCGATCCACAGACCGATCAGGGATCTCCCTGATCGGTCACCTGACCGATCGGGAGTTGGCCTGACCGGTCGTGCAGACCGATCAAGCAATTCAGCAAAATCCACAAAAATCCCTCTGTGTTGGCCCTAATCGGTCCACTGACCGATCTGGCCACCTTGGTGATCGGTCCACCGACCGATCAGAAGGTTCTCAAAAATTCGCACAAACTCTCTGTTCGCTCTCTGATCGATCGGCAGACCGATCAGGAGCTTCCCTGATCGGTCACCCGACCGATCAGGACCCATCCAGGCCGATCTGGTGGAACCCTGATTGGTCTATGATCTCCGGGATCGAACGGTGGATCGGTTCGATCGCATTAAATTTGGTTGGTGAATAGGTCCACCAACCTATTAACTCTCTATTCCTTACTCCACCAACCCTAAGCGTCGAATAACCCTTCCATCACCTTCCTCGTGCGCCAGTTTCCTCTAGGAAGCTTTTCTTCGAGCCCCTCCTATGAGCTCTCTCTGCGATCTATGAGTTCCCGTGAGTCCTCTGCTAACTTCATCTCTGTGAGGTTGCACTCAAGTCTTTGTCTCCTGCGGTCCTTGCAAGTTGTTTTCGGGAAGATCTGTGAGTTCTTCTCCTCTTCAAGAAGCTCCAGTTTGGTCTGCAAGATCTCTGCGAGTTCTCTCCTCTTGTTCAACCTCTGAGTTTCTCTTATTCAAGTTGTTGAGATCCTCTCCCAATCGATCACCTTCATGGCGCCAAAGTAAGCATCTTCTTGTGGTCGTTATTTTGATGATTATCTTATAAACTTGTGTTTTTGGGAACTAATCTTTAATCATTTTGTGATATGTGTGCCATTATCGTGACCTTGCCTGTGCCATGACCCTATTCTTAACCTCACTGATCACGTTACTTGTGCTTGTGTCGTGCCATTTTACTTGTTGTGTCATGATGATCAAATTTGTGTGTGCCATGATTATCAACTTATGTCGTGATCTTACCCTGAATTGATCAACTTACTTGTCATGATCATAATCTCGGTTCATCATTTTACACTTGTACCGTGACCTTACCAATGTTCAACTTACATACCTCAATCCGATTTGTTGTCGTGACCTATTCCAACCCTTAGGAGATCTTCCAAGGGCAAAGAACCCGAGGGTACCTCACGATCCAAAGTTCCCTCTTCATCTGCGAGGCCTCAACCTTCTTCAAGCTCTAGGTTCCCTAATGCCACCCTTGAACAAGCCTTCCAAATTCGAACTTTTAAACTTCTCCCGTGTAGATCGATTGATAGACACTTCCTATATGAACATTGTCCCCCTGTGAAAGAGGTGATTGATTTCTACAACCTTGAATTTCTCATTTCTCTCGAGCGGATCATCAATTTTGATCTTGTGTCCGAATTCTATAATAATCTGCAACTGGGACCACGTGGGGGTTTCGAATTCACGACTCGAGTAGGCAAAAGAAATCTTGACTTTACCTATGAAAACTTTGTTGAATATCTTGGCGGTCGACAATCGCCAAATCTCTATTCTATCTACCCGGACATTCCGGATCCTCTATTGCCTCCATTTGAGGGAGTCACTCCTGACTCCATCTACGAGCATTTCCTTAGACATCCTAGGCCAGATAGCCTCGATGAGTTAGGACCTGATTTCCCTACTTTTGCTGCTCTTCATCTTTCTCCTGTTGACTATATCCTCTTTAAGATCATCACAAACTGCATTCTGCCGATCACTTCAAAACCACTCAGTGAGATCCGCCCATATCACTGTCTGATGTTGTATGGGATGCATCACCACTTGGACTTTGACATTATGGAGAACATCTTCCAATCCATCATAGCCTATAGCGAGCACGGGCGGCGCACAGTCTACATGCCGTTTGGACACGTTATCACCGACTGGCTTCAGTCAGTCGGTGTCGATGTGTCCAAGGGCAGGACTGTGCCCATGGTTCGGCAGGATTGCAGATTTGGAAAACGCGCGTTTGCCAAGTCTGGCATCATTGTCGGACCCCAGAGCCTTCTGTGGAAGGATGGGCAAGGGTTAGGCGAGCTTCCACGGGCCGCACACGTACAGGTACCAGCAGCTCCGGCTGTTCATCATGAGGCACCCGCAGCAACTGACTACGAGTACGAGCCGGATCCTGACCTCCGGTGGCAGGTCACAGAGCAAGAGCAAACGATACAGCATGAGCTTCATGTTTCAGAGCTCTAGCGACAGGAGATCCACTCGGAGGTGCAGTCTATCGACTGACGATTACTCACGATCGAGTCCGAGGTCTCTGGGATGCATTCCGGTCAGGAGGCGTGGTTCGAAGAGTGGCGCGCGTGGGCAGCTAGTCATCCGTACCAGCCTACACTTTCTGAAGCTTCACCCTCCAGCAGTACTATCCTGGGGTCTTTCCTACCAGATGATGACATGACATATGACCCTATGCAGTCTGACGATCCGCCTGCCCAGGACTGATTGTGTTTGTACATTGATTCTGATTCTGTTTCAATGGCTTGTGATGTATCTGACTATCTGAGTGATTTCATGTATGTTTGCCTGCTGGATGTTATGACTGCTACTTTCTGCTCTTGATGTTAATATTTATTTTCATATGATGCATATGTTTATTCTGTCTTGTTTTACCTTAACCATATGTTGTTCATATGCTTTCTTAATCATATCCTTTGTTGTTTTTGGGAAAATCCTGGGTTGAGGGGGAGGTATTTTTAAAACTTAACTACCAGTCTACACCCTTTTCGGTGTTTAACAAAGGGGGAGAGTGTGGTTAGTTAAGTTTAGGATAATTACGAGTTTAACTGTTGTAGGGGGAGGATCCTGATTTTCCTACGATAGTGAAATTTGAGACAATTGATTTCAAATTCCTAAACATAAAATCGGATTGCTAAACAACAACAAGGGGAGATTGTTGATGCAGTCTGACCCTGATTATTGTTTTGGGGTTGACACCGATTTTAGTTTAGGTTAATGAGATGAGTCTGGTTTATGTCCTGGTCGGGGACTGGGCACGACCCCCGGTGAGTGAAGCCGGGTGACTGAAAGCCCTGGTGAGACAAGCTAGGTGATTGGAAACCCCGGTGAGTGAAGTCGGGTCCTGGTGAGCGAAGCCAGGTGATTGGAAACCCTGGTGAGTGAAGCCAGGTCCTAGCTTGGGAAGCTAGGTTGATTGAAACACTGGTGAGTGAAGCCAGGTCCTAGCTTGGGAAGTTAGGTTGATCAAAACCCTGGTGAGTGAAGCCAGGTCCTAGCTTGGGGAGCTAGGTTGATTGAAACCCTGGTGGGTGAAGCCAGGTCCTAGCTTGGGAAGCTAGGTTAATTGAAACCTTGGTGAGTGAAGCCAGGTCCTAGCTTGGGAAGCTAGGTTGAACGAAACCCTGTTGAGTGAACCCAGGTCCTAGCTTGGGATGCTAGGTTGACGAAGTCCTAGTAAATGAAGCTGGGCAAGGAGTCTTGGTCCGTTGGACTGAGCACGAGTCAGAGAAAGCTAGGGAGGTTGTTCTTTGGACTCAGGGTTAAATTGGGAGTCGCTGAATCGGTCTGGTGACCGATCAGGGAAGTTGGCACGAACTCCCTTTGTGGATCGGTCTGGTGACCGATCCAGAGATGTCTGATCGGTCTGGTGACCGATCAGGGAGAGAACAGAAACATTGTTTGGCTTTTGTTAGGCTCCTAATCGGTCTGGTGACCGATCAAGGAGAGCTTCGGATCGTTCTGGTGAACTATCAGAGAGATTTCAGAGCTTTTCTGTAAGGAACCATGATCAGTCAGGTTGACTGATCAAATATCCTGAGTTCCTCACCCGGACCAATCAGGATGAATCCTGATCGGTCAGGGAGTGGCCTGATCGGTCACCAGACCGATCAGGGCACAACCTGATCGGTTACTAGACCGATCAGGGCACAACCTGATCGGTCAGGGGACCGATCAGGGATATTTGGATGCGAATGCTGGGGAATCCCAGCAATGCTGTGGATCGATCTGGTGACCGATCCACGATCTGTGATCGGTCATGGTGGCCGATCACAAGAAGGTCACGATTCCCAGTTTCTCACCGTGGACCGATCAAGATGAAGCCTGATCGGTCGGGACTTACCCTGATCATTCTGGTGACCGATCAGGGTCCTCTTTGATCGGTCTGGTGACCGATCAGTAGCTGAAAACTTTAATTCAAATCCGCTGTCAACTTTTTGATTCGTTCTGATAACTCTGATTTCCTCTGATTCATGTTTGATTTCATTTGCTAAACTTCTGTTATGTGTGCAGGTGACAGGGATTATTTCAAATAGTGGAGGAGGGTCAACTAAGGTCTTTCGGTGCCACAGTTTTGACTTTTTCCTCTTCTCAGGTTTCAACGGACGACTGCAACAACTGAGATGCTGACTGGGGCTCGGCTGAGGAGAGCTCAGGGAGTCCAGGAGAGCTCAGTGGTTGCTAGGGCTATTGTAGATGAGCAGCTGGTGAGCAAAGGAGCGCCTGGTGACTGGCGATGTGAGTTGCAGAAGCCAGATGCTTAAAGGTCTTGCAAAGTGGAGAAGGAGAGGAACTCTAATCTCTTCTTGCGACAATGCTCATTCACCCTGCACCTTGAAGCACACTCTTGAGCGTTCTATTGTTGATGCGACTTGAGCACTTGGAAGGTTTGATAGCGTTGCAAGGCGATCAACAAGCAGACAAGGGAGAGCTGAGTGAAGGCTCTTGCCGAGGTTGTGCTGTGTTGTGAGTATTGATTTGTAGACGTTTCTCCTTCGCTTGTGCTCTATAAGTTTGCTGTTTGTCTCTGTGCTTTCATTTTATATCTCACTATTGAGACATTGTGTGGAGTGGTTTCTCCACCGAGAAGGAGGATTCATTTATCCGCATTTTCCGGGGCTTGATTTTCCGACGATCAAGGGATCGTCCACCTTACGGGCACGCCAAGGAGTATGGGCAAGTTATCCCCGAACCTTGTATAACCTCATGTTAGAGTTTTGTTTCGTTCATTGATTTCTGCATCTCTGTTTTCTGTCTGCTTTGCTTCCGCAGCTAACCATCAAAGTGCAGAAGGTTTTCAAGAGGCGAATAATCTGTGTCTGGCTACATTCACCCCCCCTCTCTAGCCATCCAAGCACCAACACTATGGACTTATCAATCTTCCCATTCAACAAGCATTTATCATTTAATATCATCCATTTAAAGTACTCATCAATTTTCCTTAAATTCCATGATATCCATATAGCCTCATTTTATACAATCACCATTAAATCATAAGGCATGCTTTTATTTAAATAGTATAATCATGGATCTTAATTTAACGTCATATTCTATCATTCAATAGCCTTTTCAACTTGATCCTTATGGATCAGTCGACAGCCCCATGGGCAGTCGACTGGCAAATCGAACAGATAGCTCTTAAGGCTAAATTCACTCGGATCAGTTGACTGCCCCCAGGGCAGTCGACTGATACCTGAATTTCAGATTTTCAGCCCAATTTTAGTAATGCCTAGTTAATTTCATAAATCTCCAAAAAATCTAAAATTTTGTGGGGAGATTTGTAGAGCCTATGTCTATTTGGGAAAAATATGTTTCCAAACAAATGTACTCCAAATCCCAAGATTGGCACGAAACTCAACATCTCCTAAAATGTATCATTTAAACTTCTCACAAAAGTCCTAATTGTGACTTCTCCTCAATGTATCTTCTCATACTTGATCATAGTTCATTTCTATCACTGAATTATATAGCATTTACACTATAAAACATAATTTTACCAAATATAACCCTATTTTCATCTTTTTCTTCCTAAAACTTCTTTTAATGTGACAATTCTCTAGGATTAAGACTTACCCTAGTCTTCCAATCCCTTTGGCACATTTCATCTAATTTCCTAGGAGAAAACCTCTTGAGATCCATTTACCATGGGCCCCAAAGGCTCCTAGAGCTCCCCCTTGAGCTCTTAGCCCTAGCCACCTCCCTAGGTGACTCAATCCACAATAGGCCACACCGATGTGCCCCCGGTGACTCTTGGCCAACAAATATAACCTTCTTAACCTTGGACACCTTGTCCTTGGTTAAGTCATTTTCATTCCCTTTAAATGACACCCCCTTGCCATCCTCGGACTTCTCCTTCTTGCCATGGTTATATGTCTTCCCAGCATATTTCTTTTTGTTGGCATTGAAGACTCTAGATTGGTAACCCAAACCCGATCTATCATAGTTGGGTTTTATACTACCCAACACCATGTCTAACCCCTTTGATCCAACCGTGAATCTTTCTAGGGTCTTTTCTAATTTATCAAGTCTTGCCCTCAAGGCTTGATTTTTCCTTTCTAGACTTTTAACCTTAGTGTCCATATGTCCACTTTGGACATTTCTAGACCTACCCTCCTTTCTAGGCATATTCTTTCTCTTCTTGGGATTAATGTCATGATCCTTAGGTCCTAAGGTCTTGGATTTTTGATGATGCATGCTTTTCTTAGGGTTTTGACTTACCTTCTTAACTCTAGTCCTATCATTATATCTAAATCCAAAATTGTGCACAAGTAAGCAATTTTCATTAATTCTAGCATGGATGGATGAATAATTAACTCTATTTTTATCATGCATAGAGAAACTTGGATTTGAATTACATTTTAACTTAGGGTTAGAAATTACCTCCCTTACCCTTGAAGTTTCCCCTTGATGTGATCTTTGCTTCTTCCTTTCTTCTTTCTCTCATCCCCTCAAGTGTCCCAATTTCTTCAGCTCCCCTTTTCTTGGACACTTGGTGTGGTAGTGCCCTAACTCATCACACGTAAAGCATCTAATTCTCTGCTTCTTTCTCTTCTTCTTCTATGTCCGCGCACCTCAGCTTATTGTCCCTGCTCTCCAAGGTCCCTCGGGTGCACACAAGCCTCCAGCTTGTCTCTATGCCATCCTTCACCGTACCAAGGTTGTCCAGCTAAGTCCATATATGTAACCTGCGCACCTTGCACACTCACATACATATATCAAATACACAAGGGTAGTCCTAACTTAAACCCTTTGCCCAAACATCAAAACTCATGGTCACTCCGGACCACATATTGCCTCAACAATCTCCCCCTTTTTGATGTTTGACAATTCATTTATGTTAGGGAAAACAAATAGTAGAGAATAGCAAAAACAATGCTAAACAAACAACTGGACTTGCATTGCCAAGGCTCCACCTTGGACTTACATCGCCAATGCATATGCAATGCATACATGTATGGATCCTATCCCAAGGCATCCCACACCTAACCCTCCAAGTTATGACTTTTCACACACCTAACTTCCCATGTTAAGAATTTTCCACACCTAACCCTCCAAGTTAAGAATTTTCACACCTAACTTCCCAAAGTTAGGAATTTTTCACACCTAACCCTCCAAGTTAGGACTTTTCCACACCTAACCCTCCAAGTTAGGACTTTCCACACATAACTTCCCAAAGTTAGGAATTTTCCACACCTAACCCTCCAAATTAGGAATTTTCCCCAAAACATGCTTTTTAAAACCTATCCCAAGGCTCCCCTACACTGGACTTACAAAGACTTTTTATGAACCTCTCCAAGGCTCCCCTTACGCCAAGAAAGGAGAAACCATGCTCCCCCTTAATCTTAGCTCCCCCTAATCCTAGGGTTTCCTGCAAAGGTGTGTTTATGTAACGCCCGCCTTTTTTTTTTTTTCATAAAGCGGCATTACGCTAACCATACATGAACATATAACACATCTTAATGCAGCGGAATCATAAATTCTTTTACACATGCTTTTAACCATGCGACTAATGCTTAAATCATATACACATATCTAGCATCATGATATCAACTTTTCGTAACACATTCATAAGCATTCATAAACATTTCAGGTAACTTATAACCAGCATGCATAGCATCATGATGTTTACTTTCCATAACTTATTCATCATGTCATTCAGGTAGCAAGTAGTTTATCCATAACTTCACTAGTAGTGGGTTGTTTCTTAGGTATAGCTATTAATAGTTGAGCATAACCCAAAATAAGCATTGTAACATAACAAAACATGCAATCATTGAAATGAGAGAGAGACTCTCGGCCATGTCACTACCACACACACATGGTCTTGCCTTTCCTGCTGCTTCCTTGGAGATCTCTTGCTTAATCTGTGGTATAAGAAAATAAAACTATAAGCACGGAGGCTTAGTAAGACCCTTTTCCTACTCACAAAATCCATACGTCGTATAAACATGAACATATTACTTCTTATCATGAACGTCTACACAATCATGGCATCATCATTTTAGCATAAGTATAAATGAAATCATGGCATCAGAATTTAACACGAATATAGATATCATCATGGCATCATAGTCTAGCATAAATATCAATAAAGTCATGGCATTATAATTTGGCATGTACATAAATAAAATCATGGCATTATAATTTGACATGAACATAAATAAAATCATGGCATTATAATTTGGCATGAACATAAATAAAATCGTGGCATTATAATTTGGCATGAACATAATTAAAATCATGACATTATAATTTAGCATGAACATAAATAAAATCATGGCATCCTAAATTAGCATAAACATAAATGAGATCATGGTATCATAAATTAACATGAACATCAATAAAATCATTTGCATAAACATACTTGGCATTATCGGATTTTTGCCTAACATACTTCGCATAAACATACCTTGCATAAACTTACTTTGCAATACCATACTTAACATAAACATAATGCATAACATGGATGGATGCATGTGGCAAATGCATATATCATAAGGATGCTTAATCTTTAAAATCATACTTTTAAATACTTTTAACATAATCATAACATTCATTGGGCCCTAGCTTGTACCACATTCATACATCATATGTGCGCATCCCTAAGTAAATACGAGGTAGCTAATCTCGACCTACTAGGGTAAGGACAGCTTCATCGGTAGTCCCGAACCGTAAGGACAGCTTCATCGGTAGTCCCAAACCGTGGACAGCCTCATCGGTAGTCCAGAACCGTGGACCTTACTTAGGTCCGGTACAAGCCCATTCATAAAATAAAATACTTTCACATGCTTCTTCATTCATAGCATATTCATTCATTCATCATACTTAACATCATTGTTATGCCTTGAAGGCATGAACCTTAACTTCATTCTTCATTTTCATTCCATATCATCATTATGCCTCGAAGGCATGAACTTTAACTTCATTCATCATTTTCATTCTTAACATGGCATATGTACATATCATTCATAAAGCATGGCATACATACAAATTATTCATAAATAATGGCATACATACATATCCTTCATAAATCATGGCATACCTACATCTCATTCATAAAACATGTCAAACCTACATATCATTTATAAAACATGGCATACATACATATTATTCATAAAACATGGCATACATACGTATCATTCATAAGTCATGGCACATGTCCAAACATTTATGAGTTATCACCACAAGTGACCTAACATATAATTCATGACATATAAACTAAGGGCTTGGTTAACATAAAAATTCTTCCATCATACTTAAACATACATCTTAGTAACCTATAAACAAGCATCATTGTAGTTTTAACCCAACCCTAGCCCTAGGTTATGTCCTTGGCCGAAAGCCCCATGGAACCCTAGGTCCATGAAAACTTCACATAAATTCCCAAACAACATCTCATACATACATACTAGGCCATAGGAAACATTTGATTCCATACTTAAGGCCAACCCTAATCCTTTAACCCTAGTTCTTGCTCTTGGCCGAAACTTTAAGGGTCCCTAAAGTTCATGAAAAATTCTTATAAAACACAATTTCTACCCATCATGCCATAGGAAACCAAAACTTATATGTTGAATGGTTAGATCAAGGCCCAACCATGGGGTAAGGTTCTTGGCCGAAATTCATTAGGCCTTATAATCATGTAAAATTTCATGTAAATCACCACTAACATCACTTACATCATAATAAATCATAAGAACCATCATTTGAGAGTTAGAAACTAAACCTAGCCATGAAACTTGCATGTGACCGAAACCCTAACTTCTTCTTCATGGATTTTCATCTTAGATCTTAAATAAAAACTTAGATCATATCCATATCAAGGAAAAGCCATTACACCACAGGTGAGGGGGGTCTTACACTTGTTGATTTGGTTTTTAGACCATAGGTAGAGAAGATGGGGAAGACCTTGTTGCTCCTTGATCACCCTTAGCCCTTGAACTCTTGTAGATAGCTCTTAATCTTGAGGAATGAAGCCTTCTTGTGAAGTTTTTCCAAAGGGAATCCCTTCCTATAAGTTTCAGCTAGAAGGAGAAATGAGGAGGAAGGAAAGTGACTTGGTGGAGAAGGAAAGGAAATGTAACTCCCATTCCTTTATATCACATTAAGGAGGGCAAATGAAGAGTCATGGTGCTTTTTCTCTTGGTGACTCTTCATTTTCCTTTAGCCTTAACATAATTCCACTTCATTCCCTCATAGCATTCCCTTGCTAGGTGAATTGGTTAAAGCATACATTGTTGTACAACGGGTCCAAGGTTCAATCCTTGGCCCATGCCCATTATTTTTATTTTCTTTTTAGTTTATTTTTCTTTATTTCTGAAAATTCCCTAAAACTCACCCATAATTATGCTAAAATTCCTAATCATAATTCTTTTATATTTATTTTAAATTCTACCTAATTAAACCCATTTTTGGAGCCCATATAAGGCCCATTAGTACTTAGTTTCTCAATTTAAATGAGAAAATCATAGGTTTCTAGATTAAAATTTGTGTTAATATTTCTAGGTCCCTTGGAAAATTATCTAGACATGCTCAATATTTTAAGAAAATATTAAGCGAATTTTCCGGGTCGTTACAATCCCCCATACCTCGTGAAAGTTCGTCCTCGAACTTAGAATAACTCCGGGTACTTGCGCCTCATCTCGTCCTCGCGTTCCCAGGTAGCTTCCTCGAACCGTTGACTTTGCCATAGGACCTTGACTAAGGGTACCTCCTTACTCCTCAACTTCTTGACCTCCCTATCCAAAATCTGGATGGGTCTGCTCTCATAACTTAGGTCCTCTTGCACTTGTACTATCTGCGGCTCGATCACTTGGTCCATATTTGGGTTACACTTTTTAAGCAGGGACACATGGAACACGTTATGGATAGCTGACATCTCTGGAGGCAGCTCTAGCTCATATGCCACTTTACCGACTCTTTTCAGAATCAGGTACGGCCCCACATAGCGCGGACTTAGTTTTCCTTTCTTCCCAAATCTTGTCACTGACGGGCCCAAACTATGTGTCACGAATGTGGGTCTCAAATTTAGAATTTATAAATGAAAGCTGGAAACCCTTTTTACAATCAGAATATGAAAATGTAATATAGGGGCCACAGGTCGTATTTTCCTCAGGGATAGTCGTCGTGCTTGATTCGAACTTGTATTTGTGTCGTTTTTGAGTTTCGGGTTTCAAGTGAATAATTTGGTTTTTGGGTGTAAATAAAAGTGAAATTGCAATGGAAAAATAAAAACCTTTATTTAATGACTAAACAAGAAAATTGGTACTAAAGGGAAAACTCAACTAATGGAGCCCTAATTAAGCACTTACAAAAATTTTTTATGGAAAACGTTTTCTGTTTACAACCAACCAAAAGAAAAGCTATGCAATGAAGTAAAGCAATGATGGTGGTTTTCGGAAACAAGCATGTTTGATACAACTACTAGCATGCAAAATGTAGAACTAAAACAAACAACTCACTAAACTAGCTAAAGAGTTTTTGGAAACCAACCATTGCCAATAAAATTCATAAATGAGTGACTTGTAAACTTATTGATTCAAACACAATCACATGCCACCAAAAACTAGCTAAATTTGAATGCAAGAAGGGCTAAGGCAGGTGGCACGCAAGGGAGAAATCCTTGTGCCAAAAACTACTTCCAAACCAAGAATGAGTAATCTTTCAACTCAACTCTTCTTTTCTTTTTAAATCTGAATGATTCGATTGGGTAACAAAGACATTAGGAGAGACTAGGCAAGCTTAAGGCAGGGAATTCAAAACTAAATCAGATCTAACTAATGCAAAAGAAATAAGAAACTAGGATATGCAGAATTTCAACTTCAATGTGCAGAATTCAGCTCTAGCTAAACTAAAAACCCGGAATGAATTGCAAGAAATTAGAACTAAGCTCTACATTAACTAAGGAAACCTATACTTAACTCGAATGCAGGAATTAACAACTAGGAAACAAGGAATTTGATCTAATGCAAATTCAGAAACTGAAAGAAAGAAAGCAACACAAAATTTACTTGGCACGCAAGGATTAAAACTAACGCACACTGAAATTTGTCTTAATCTATCACTAAACAAGTTCCTAGTTAACTTAACTTGAAGATTAAAATCCTAGTAAAGCTCAAACAATTCAGAATTACAAACTAAGTTGCTGAAAACTAGAAATTGCAGAAAACAACGTGCAGAATTCGGCTAAACCGAAAGCTATAGCTAAAACAGGAATTAAACTAATGGAAACTACTCCTCGACTCCTTCTTCAGCTCAGGTACTCCTTGGTTGTCAAGCAAGGGAGAGAATCGGACCCGCAAACTCAGCAAATCGTGGAGAAAACCCATCTGCGATTGAATCAAGTTCAGATTGCTTCATTTCTGAAATTTCCACTCGGAATCTTCAATTCGGCTGCGTTGGTGTGCGAAGATGAATGGATGATGATCTAAGCTCTCTAGGGAACCCCTCTAGATAGCTCAGTTTGGATGAAATCGATCCCAGCCGATCCAAAGATGCCAAGTAACCAGAACTGCGGAAACCTCTCAACAGCACTGCATATTGAGCAAATCTGATCCGGAAACTCCACTGATGGCTTCCTCGATGACCTAGCACCAGCTCTGAATCAAGAATCGAGTGATCACGCCTTCGGATGGAGAGAAAAGCTCAAGAACACGAAGAACACACGGGGAGGAGACACTGTAGCGGCGAAGACGCGATGAGGAGAAGGCTTCGGGAATTTTTCTTTAAGTATATAACAATGGACGGTCCAGATTGATCCACTTCAATCCAACGGCAGATCTTGCTCTGATTTGAGCCAAACTTTGATGATGATGATCTGGGGTCAGGATCTATCTTGTGGTAGCTCGGATCCTCCAGATTTGCAACGGATGGTCCAGATCAAGCTAATCTTTGAATGGATGCTCTAGAGCCCTCCAAGCTTGATCCAACGGTTGACTGAGCTCTGATTGTGATGAAACCTTCAGATCTTGATCAGGGTGCTTGATCAACCCTAGCCCTAGCTCGGATGGCTTCAGATCATCCCGGATGGCTCAGATCTAGCCGCTTTCGAATCGAACGGCCCAGATTTAATCGTAATCTTGATAATTTGATCCAGGTCACTTCCGACTCGAGTTTGACCCAATATGCCCTAGATCCTTGAACCTTGATGCCTACAAAAATAGATCAAGAATTTAGTGGTCAAAATAATCCAAAAATTTACATATTTGCAATTAAGTCCAAAATAAAGGTAAGTTCTAAAACCTAGGGCAATTTCACAATTTTGACAATAAAAACATAGATCAAACATGGATTTTAGCAGCTCAAATGATCAATAAAATGGAATCTATCAACTCCCCCACACTTAGCCTTGAGCGTCTCGCGAAAACAGTAAAGATGTATCCCCTAGATTTACTTAAGCATAATTAGAAGCAATTGAAAAGAAATTACCTAGGGTTGCCAATTCTCATAAATCTAAGCTCTATGGATTACTATCTTGTCCTTAAATCAACAACTTGGCCTTTTCATCTATCATGAGTCATTGAGATGAATTTAAATCTCTAGCCTTTCCAGGAAAATAATGGTGGCTCTCTCCTTAAATTCTAAGTTGCTAATGGAAGTGGAGCTCACTCAAACACACATGCTTCTTGCACTACCATAGGCTTGCTTATTATCTAATCTCCACCATTAATCATGATTAGGATCAACATCTACAAAAACAAATGAAAAGCATAGGAAATGGTAAGACATGGAATAAAAATCAAGAAAATGGAGAAATTTATGGAGTGGGAGACTTGGTTGCTCAAAAATGTTTCCAATGTGCATTTGCCCCATCTTGACAGTCCTCTAATAATATCAAAAGTATGGGTGAGCGAAACTTGAATAACTTCCTTTGGTTTAGATGAAAAAACCCTTTCTTGGTTTCAATGTGCCAACTCTTCCTTTTGTGTGCCATTTTTGTTTCTTTCTTCTCTTTTCTGATTTTTCTCTTCTTCTTTTATCCTCTAGCAAGGTCAGATTTGTAGTGGAGCAAAGCTTTTAATTCGGATCAGAGAACTTCAATGATGTTCAATGCCAACTCAATTGTATCCACTTGGTTTCTTTTCCTTTTTTTTTTTTTCAAACTGCTTTCTAAGCTTCTCATGTAAATTTTTTTTTTTTCATTTCTTTCTCCTCAACAACTTCTAGCATCCACGGTTTCAATCTCGGATCTGAATTTGAATGTGCACCTTCAACTTCAGATACGATTTGCAATTAATATCTTGATCCAGCTTCTCAAAAACTCAAATTTCGGTTTCCACTTGACACAAACTGCACAAACTGTTTTTGGCACAGAATTTTTCCTGCATTAGATCAGATTTTTCCAGCTATGTTCAGCTTCTGATCAGCCTCAATTAAGCTCTAATTTCCTATCAAATATCAGCTTCAATTCATCCCTTGCCATGTGCTTCAATTTCATACCCTAGGTTGATACAAACTGCATTCTCAGCCCTTTTGACCCTGATTTTTTTCTTTTTCTTCCCTAGCTGCATTCTCAGCTTGCTGCTTTTCGAAATATCTAAATGCTAGTGAAGATGGCTCACTTAATCCTTGATTAGCAGCCCTTGAAACCCACTTTTGCAACTCAATTCAGATCAGCACATCAATTCTGCACTGCACAGAATTTGTTCATCATTCAGGTTTTCCAGCTGTGTTCAGCTTCTTCTCAGCTCTTTTCAACATTTCTGATTATCCATAAACTCTAATAACTGTCGAGAGGCTTCCCTACAATCCAAGTCAGTTGTTGGTGATTAAAGTAGGCTGGAAATTCAATTTTATCAGCCTGCAATTAAGCTTCAATTCAGAGTTTACAACAACAGGTGGCTGCTCTTGACTTCCCTACCTTTGAGTCCAACCCCTAAAATCAGTATTCAGCTATGTTGTGGCCAACAGTCTTGCAACTCTGTTTGTGCTTGAATTCTGATCAAATATCAGCTTCAATTCATCCCTTCCCGTGAGCAACAATTTCTGAATTTACAGCCAAGAAATCTTCCCTTCAGCTTCAAATTGAAACGATTTCTGCACCTTTGAACTTGGCACAACAGTTTGCCTTGCATGGATTTTTCAGCACCTTGCAGCTTCAATTCAGATTGTAGCATTTCAGCAGCTACAAGTCTCTCGGCAGTTTCAGCAAATTATATCAACTAGCCCATTACAATTCAGATTCTTTTTTTTTTAGACTGCTGCAATGTAGTTTCAGAATTTAGTTTATCATTCCATTCAAACTGTCTTCAACTATTTGATACGCAAAGTTCAGCTTGTTTTCAGTTCTCATTCTTTATCTTTCAGCCTTCACCTCAGCTTGTTTTCCTTTTCTGCTCTCAGATTCCAGCTCAATTCAGATTTTTCAGATTGTATAGCTGCTGTTCAGATTGGTTCGGCTACAACCTCATCTCCATTCCAGATCAGTAAATTGGATTCAGCCTCATCAGTACACAGATTTCTGCAATAGCAGTGATGGTTGCAATGGCTTGCACAGATTTTTTTTTTCAGCTTGCACTTTCCTGTTTTCTTTACAGCAGTGGGCTAATTCAGATTCCGAAAACACACTCTTCCACTCAATGGCTTGATAACTTGCTCCCTCACTGTTTTTATTCAGTTTCTTTGCATCTCCCTCAAGAAAATTCGACCATGTAACCTCTGTTTTACAGCTCTTCTATTCTCCAAACTTCCTGGTAGCTGGTGCTATCCTTGCAATTCAGTGCAATAATTCCAGCATTCTGAATTCTCAGCTTTTGCTCAGCTTCCTCTCATCCTTTTTCTGATTTTTTTTTTCGACATGAATTTCATCCTTGATACAAATCGCTCCCAAATCACTAATCACTCCCCCACACTTAAATCTTTGTCCGTCTCGGGCAAAATAGCATCAAAGAAAACATCCCAATCAAACAAGTCCATAGAAAAATTAGGGTTAAGATTAGCAATAAGGGAAGGTAAATAGAATAGACATGATTTTTGCCAAAATTGAATTAGAAAGGTAAACAAAATGATTAGTCCCTATAGATGTGATCCAACCATTGAAATATGATTTTGAAAGAACCTAAGCAAGTTCTAGAGCACAATAACATGTGTGTCACAAATATAAGGCTAATCTCACTAGGTAAAAATAATCCATCTCAAATCCTCAATTAAGAATCTAAAGCAAAATCGTACTCAAGCATCCAAGATTTCCTCCATGAACTCAAACCCTAAGTTTTGACAACCAAATTTAATTTATTTTCAAAAGACTCTAAAATGACAATAAGAAAACCTAGAGGGATACTTTTATTTCCTAATCATGCAAGAAAAAGTGCTAAAACACAAAACCTGGTATTTACAATGATTTTATTCATGTCATGGTACTCTACTCACTTATTTATTAACAAGAACTCATTTTAAGATTGAAAACATGCAATAAAGGAAAAGGCAACAAAAATCAAACTCCCTTTTATTTCTGGCGGTCGGAGTCTGTCAAGAAAAAGCCTCCACCGTGGTAGTGGAGGAGTCAGGGTGTGCGAAAGAGCTTCTTCCATTTGTTCCACTTCACTGTGCATCGCTCCCCCACACTTGGATTTAACTGCAACCTGTTCAGGTGGACGAAGATTATTTAAATACAAGACCCATGTAAGAGGTAGAGTGTTTTGAATTAAAGTAAAATCTACTCCCTCTTTATTCTTTTTGGGACACATTTCAGGAGGTTTCAGTCTGTTCAGATAAAGCTCCCACTCCAGATGTCTCCTGGACCCTGCAAAACAATGTACTACCCCTCTAGAGCGTGCAGGGTACGAAGGAAATAAAATAATATCAGTTTTTGCATACAATTTATCCAAAAATGAATCACATCCAATAAATTCAAGTTTAGGCATCTCAAAGAATTTTTTACAATGAATATCTACCCAAAATGCATCAAGACACTTATCATAATCAATGAAATCTATTTTGGATGTTCCAATGAAATTTTCCCAATTATTTCCCACACATGACAAATCAAGAAATGTATCACAGCCTAGAAAATCAACTTTTGGTACCTCTTTTGATGTTTCCAAAAAAATAAAAGAAATACTTACCTGATCGCGCTGAAAAATACCTGGAGGTTCCACAATGATAGATGTGTCCATAGCTACCTCCTGGTCCAGGATAGGGTCCATATCAGGTTCCAGTTCTAGCAAGTACTCTACTGGTACAAGTGATCCTTGGGTTCTTGCTTCCATTAGGCAAGTCCCTACACTTTCTGGTTCATACTCTGAATCTTGTGGTGGTCCCTGGGGCTTAGTGCAATCCCCTACACTTTCTTCAATACATGTGTCCTCAATTATTCTTGCAACAACCAAATTAGAAAAATCAGGACCTTCAATAATACTATAATCACAACATAAAAGATGAGAATGGTCCTGTGAGGTAGGAATGGGTGATTCTTGGGGCTTAGTGCAATCCCCTACACTTTCAATCTCAACAGAAATAGGTGATCCTTGGGACTCTGTGCAATCCCCTACACCTAGAATAATCTCTCCAGCTATAAAAGCATCTGAAATGTCTTCTAAAAATTCCTCAGTCTCAGCCGTAAATACTCTCTCAGCCTCCTCTGAATGAATAGCTTCTCTAGAAAAATCTTCTAGAAATCCCTCAGCCTCTATCTCTGTCTGTTCCAGCTTCTCAATAATATCCATGCTCCTGATGGAGTGATCTTCTCTCGGATGCTTCATAGCATCGAAAAGGCTAAACTGAATAACCGTATCTCCAATCTCCATGGAAAGTGTACCGGCATATACATCAATCTTTGTTCTGGCCGTCTTCAGAAACGGTCTGCCTAGAATCAGTGGAGAACGGTGCGCTAGATAATCTCCCTCCATATCCAAAATATAGAAATCAGCAGGAAATATCAGCTCCTTTACCTTCACCAAAACATCTTCAATCATACCTGCTGGGCGTGTCTGGCTCCTGTCTGCTAGCTGTATCACCACGCCAGTGGGCTGTAAAGGGCCTATGCTGAGCATCTGAAAGACTGTCCTGGGCATCACATTTATAGAAGCTCCTAAGTCTAACATAGCATCGTGAAATATGGTGCTCCCAATCTCACAAGAAACAGTAAACATCCCAGGGTCTTCACATTTCTGAGGTAGGGCATGGATGAGCGAAGAAACATTTTTCCCAATGCTGACCAATTCATTTTCCTTAAGCTTCCTCTTGTTAACACAAAGATCCTTCAAAAACTTAGCATACTTTGGAATTCTTTTGATCATGGTCAACAAAGGTATATTGATCTCCACTTTGCTGAAAAGCTCCACTAGTTCATTAAATTCCTTAGCCTTCTCCTTCTCCCCTTGTCTTTTGGTTGGAGTTCTCCCCTGTGGAAAAGGTAAAGGAACCCTAAAATCATCTTCTTTGGCCAGAAGTGGAGAGGCTGAATTCTGCTATGCTGTCCCCTGAGAAGTGGCTGCTATAAAATCGGCCTCGGCACTATTTTCTCCTTCTTTTGCCACCAAATTTGGAGGGTTGCTTGAGGAAAGGGTTGGGAACAGGCTATGGGTGGAATTAGCTGAATTTGAAGTCGTTTCATGCATGTTCTGAGCTGGAATTGGAGTTGCTGTCCGGTTTTCTGAAAAATCTGCTCTTGGATTCTTTGGAGATGAAGTGACCTTCCCACTCCTCAAATAAATAGCACTCACGTTTCCTTTAGGATTAGGAACAGTTTGGGAAGGTAATTGACTTGATCCTTGAGCTCGATTCTGATTGATCCCACTAGCCAATTGCCCTAATTGCCTCTCAACATTATGTTGCCAACCTTGTTGTTGTTGTTGCCAAGCTTGTTGTTGCTGTTGCGTTTGTACAACTTGTTGTATTTGTTGTTGACAAGCTTGTTGTTGCTGCATCATCTGTTGAAACATATCCTCAACCCTCTGTTGGGGCTGATTTCCTCCACTTGAGCTTCCATAGCCTCCTTGGTTAGAAAAGCTCCTTGATTGACCTTGAAAACATGGCTGTTGGGGCTGTTGATAGGGCTGATGCACGGGCTGATTTGCTTGGAAATTGTGCTGGGAATTGTAGCCTTGAAAGTTTTGATTTTGCAATGGAAAATTAGGTGGCGAGGGCTGAAAATTTTGACTTTGAAACCCTTGGTTGTAGGGCTGAAAATTCTGAATTGTGGGCTGTGATGGCTGAAAATTTGATTGGTTTTGAGCTGGAAAATCTGGAAATGATTGAAAGCCTTGCTGCCCTTGATAGGGTTGCTGGAATTGAGGATCAAATGCTTGGAATTGTTGCTGAAAATGTTGAGAATTAGGCTGAAACGAAGGCTGAAAACTCGGATTTGATGGCTGAAATTGTTGCTGATTGTTCTGAGGTTGCTGTGACTGCTGTAGGTTCGGTTGATGCTGCTGTGAAGATTGATTTTGAGGCTCTTGTTGGAAGAAAGCATTCCCATACCTCAAGTTAGGATGATTCCTCCAACCGGGGTTATAGGTAGAGGAATATGGATTGTTTCTGGCTGGCAATTGTCCTCTCACTAATGCAGCTACTGTCTCGTCCTGATGGAGATTGGGGCATGAGTCTGAAGTGTGCTCTAGACTAGAGCAAATGCCACACACACTTATCACTTGACTAGAAGGTGGAGGTACTGAAGGAGTAGCACTAAGTCTGTCCATTTTTAATTCCATTTGCTTAAAAGCTGAGGTAAGCTCCATCAATGCATTCTTAACCTCCTTGTTATCAATGGGAACTACCTGAACTTCACCCACTCCTCTGGTGCTCAAGGCTCTGCCTCCAAATTGTTGGGAATTCTCAGCCATATTAGAAATTAACTCCCTAGCTTGCATTGGTGACTTGTTCACTAAGGCTCCTCCAGCTGCAGCATCTATCAGGACTCTATCCGTCTGCAGCAGTCCCTCATAAAAATATTGAATCAATAATTGCTCACTGATTTGATGCTTGGGGCAACTTGAACACAACTTGTTAAATCTTTCCCAATAATCATATAGTGTCTCGCCCACCACTTGCTGGATCCCACAGATACTTTTTCTGATTATAGCTGTGCGGGAAGCTGGGAAATACTTCTCCAGAAATGCCTTCTTCATTGCGATCCAACTAGACACATGTCCTGTAGGCAGATAATAGAACCAGTCTTTGGCTGCTCCTGTCAATGTAAAGGGAAAAGCTCTCAGCTTGATGTCTTCTTCAGAAATACCCTGAGGCTTCATAGTAGAGCACACCACATGGAATTCGTGCAAGTGTCTGTTTGGATCCTCCCCAGATAAACCCTGAAACTTTGGCAACAAATTGATAAGTCCAGATCTCAACTCAAAACTTTCCCCCAGCTCTGGATAAGCTATACTGGAGTACTGAAATGCAGCATCAGGTGCTGCAAGCTCCTTCATGGTTCTCTGGTGGTCTGCCATGTCAATGCCTGAGTGAGTGCTGATAATCTGAATAGGAGGGATATCTGTAGTCTCAGAAAGAATGGCCTGGATCCTCCTGACTCTGAAAGTCCTCTCAATCTCAGGATCGAAATCTTCTAATTCAGCACCTAGAGACCTGGTCATATAAACAAAACAAATCACAGTAAAAGTGGATAAAAAGATAAATCAAATAAAATCAAATCCAAAGATATAACAATAAGCACAAAAACAAATCAAGAATGATATGAGATAAGTGTACAAGTAAAAATCAAACAAGTCAACTAACAGTTCCCCGGCAACGGCGCCTGACTCTGACTAAGGTATACCCTTTTCTTTCCTTTATCCTCTTCATTTTCCTCATACGTTCCCTGTTTTTGCGCAGTTGTGGGTCATGGGCCAGGCGGTCACTAAGGCCCTGGTCGTGAACACCAGAGAACGTCGGGCAGCTGAGTACAAGACACAGAACTTAGAGCACCAACTAGCTCAATGTGCCCTCCCGACCGGTGACACAGGCCAGACTCAACTCCGAAACAAGATAACTTCCTTACGGATGCAATTGGCGGAGGGTGATATCCGGTTGGAGCGAGCGCACGAGGTGTTGGCAGCCTCAGCCCGTGAGATGGATCAGCTCTCCACTCGGCTAGAAGCCGCCGAGGCCTCGAAGAAAACCGCCCTCACTCTCGAAGCCAGGGCCCGTTCTGACTTAGACAGGAAGACCATTGAGGTCCGAGACTTACAGCGGCAACTACAGGAGGCATCCACCTCTCACAAGCAGACTCGACTGACTTTGCAGAGCAAAGAAATAGAGCTCGTGACCTTGAAGGGCAAAGAGACAGAACTCCTGGCTCAGCAAGAAGCTTTTCAGGCTCTGGAGGCCCAGTTGATGAGTACCGAAACAGGACTGGTGGCTAAAGATACTCAGCTCAAAGAGCGGGAAGTCGAGGTGGCTCGCCTACAGAAGGAGCTGGCTGACTACAAGTCAGATGAGTCGGCCCGGATCGAGCGAGCCAGAGTGGCCTACATTCAGTCCCAACCTTTCCTGCATCAGGTAACCCAGCGGACCGTGGGCATGATCATGTACGGGGTGAAGGGCACGCTGCAACAGCTCACGGAGACAGGCCACCTCCCCGCCGACCTGCCCCCTAACCTAGTAAAGCCCACTCGGATCAAGGCCATGATCCCCAAAGATGCCTTTCCCAAATTTACTTAGCTTATCATTTCGACCCTCTTGCCCGAGTTATTTTTCGATCTGTTCTTGTTCGGCTCTTAGGCCTTCAAAATTTTGTAATGGTCCTTGACTGCCTGACTCGGCCCTTGAGGCCCAATTTTGTGAGGGCTACTGGCCTGATCTCCCTTCTGCTAGTTCACTATTTTCTTTATTTTACTCAATCGCTTGTAACACCCGGAGTTTCTACTAAGGATTGTTTATTTGGCGCACCCGACTTATCCCCCGAAGGCCCGTGTTATAAGTCATTCAGCGAAATTTCACTAAGTATAGATTGCTCGAGACGCTTAAATCATTCTCGTAAGGTAGACTCCTTTAGGTCGGGTAGGGAGTTTTCGCTAAGTGTCAACTGTTAAAGACACCTGCATTATCAGACGTTCAACTGGATTAACGCCTGAGCTCAGGGATACCACAGGGTCAGGTCAGTATCCCGACCCGGGTATGCTGTTCAGTCGGGTCGGTGCGCCGACCCGGCTATGTTGCTCAGTTAGGTCAGTACCCTGACTCGGTGAAGCCGGGCAGACTAATGTGGTAATGTTTGATTGGCTCGGTTCTGAGGCTTTAAGATTTTAGTGTTGAGGTGATCTTATACGACTTGGCTCACGAGGCCCAATTTTATGATGGCCCCGGGCTTTACTGTAGTTATGTTGACTCATCATGCCTTCACTCTTCTTGTCTCGCCACTGTGTTCGTCTGTCTATGATGCGCGAAATTTCTGCTAAGTGTTATTCATTCGGCGCGTTTGGTTTATTCTGCGAAGGCCAGCGTTTACGCCCCGCAGCAAACTCCCGCCTAGTGTCGATTACTCGGGATACTTGTATCACTCGCCCAACTGCCCAACTTCAACTTTTTTAGAAAACTTTTCGCCAAGTATGGGATGTCCGGGATCATTGTGCTCTTAACCGCTCCATCGGGTCGGTATCCAGACCCGGCGATGCAGCCCGGTCGGGTTGGCACCTTGACTCGACGATAGATGTTGTGGAAATATACTGATTCATATTTTCCTCGAGAAAGAGTCTGGACACTGTCCGACTTACCCTGACCGAGCGTGGACCGCCACGCCCGACCGGGCCCGACCGAACGTGGAACGCCATGCCCGGTCGGCACCGAGTCCGGTGGGTGCGTGGGAACATGCCCACTTATAACTTGCAAGGACTGCCTTCTGGAAGGTCGGCGCTCTGGTTACCATATTATCTGAGTACAGTTACAAGAATCATTTCGCTCCACTCTCCTCTCGGTACAATCTTAAGTGCACTGCACTCCAGGGTCTTCCGACCTGCTTCCCTTGAGCGTCTTGCAAATAGTAAGCTCCTGACCCCAATGCCTTAATCAATAGAAAAGGGTCGCTCCACTGAGGCTCCAGCTTGCCTACTTCTCCAACTGGCTTGATCCTTTTCCATACCTTGTCCCCTACTTGGAAACTTCGGGGTATAACCTTCCGGTTGTATTGACGCTGCATTCTTTGTTGGTAAGCGATCATGCGAACTGCAGCCTTGGCCCGGACCTCCTCAATCAGGTCTAGCTCCACCCGTCTTTTCTCCGCATTGTCTTCCCCGTACAGATGTCTTCTATCAGACTCACAGCCGACCTCCATGGGGACCACAGCTTCACTACCGTATACTAACTGGAAGGGAGTGCATCCTAACCCTTCTTTGGGGGTGGTTCGAAGAGCCCACAGAACACCAGGCAGCTCGTCCACCCAAGACCCCCCGACCTGGTCTAACTTAGCTCTGAGCCCTTTCAGAATCTCTCTGTTAGCTACATCGGTCTGGCCATTACTTTGGGGATATGCCACTGAAGTGAAGGCCTGTTTGATTCCAAATTCCTTGCACCATTCTCTGATCATCCGACCTTGAAACTGCCGACCATTGTCTGATACTAGCTTGTGGGGTATGCCATATCGGTAGAGGATGTTCTGCTAAAGGAATTTCTTCACTGCTTGCTCGGTGATCCGAGTCAGGGCTTCTGCTTCGATCCACTTGGAGAAGTAGTTTACTGCCACCAACAGGAATTTCTTTTGACCGGCTGCCCTAGGGAAGGGTCCTACTATATCTATGCCCCACTGATCAAAGGGACATGATACAGTGGACGTCCGCAGCATCTCGACCGGTCGGTATGATAAATTTTGATACTTCTGACAAGAAAGGCAAGAGAGGACTAGCTTCTGAGCATCTTTCTGTAAGGTAGGCCAAAAATAACCGGCTAGCAGGACCTTCCTCGCCATAGACCGACCTCCCGAGTGGTTACCGCAGGACCCCAAGTGTACTTCTCGTAGCACATAGTCTGCCTCTTCTTCTCCCAGACATCTGAGTAGCGGTCGAGAAAAGGCCCGTTTGTATAACGTGTCTCCTATCAGAGTGAATCTAACTGCTCTTATCTTTAGTATCCTGGCTTGCTCGGGATGATCTGGGAGAATTCCCTCCTTCAGATAGGCGATGAATGGGGTTCTCCAGTCCCCTTCTATTTCCATTTCTATTTCTCTTTCAACATGGGCTACCAGCATGATTTGAGGGGAAGGCTTAGGGAGGACCCACGGACGGACAGAGATGGCTAGCCTAGCCAATTCGTCCGCCTTGACATTGTCTCCTCGAGGAATCTGCAAGATCTGAACTTCTTGAAACTCTACCTGTAACTATTGGTAGGCCTCCACATAAGCTTGTAGCTTCTCATCATTTACCTCAAACTGCCCCGCAATCTGCCGAGTTACCAGTTGAGAGTCCGAGTGCAAGATGACCCGAGTGGCCCCGACGTGCTTGGCAGCTTGCAGGCCTGCCAGGAGAGCTTCGTACTCTGCTTGATTATTGGTGGCCTGGTACTCTAGGCGCACCGCCAAATGAAGAGGGTCTCCCTTGGGAGACAACAGTAAAACCCCCACGCCACTCCCGACCCGAGTGGCTGACCCATCCACATAGATCTTCCATATTCCTTCTTCTTCCTCTGCATGGAGCTCACTCAGGAAATCAGCCAAGGCCTGAGCTTTGATTGCAGTTCGAGGCTGGTACTGGATATCATACTCACTTAGTTCGGTTGTCCATTTAACCATCCGACCTGAGACTTCAGGGTTGATCATGTTGGGACCGGGTGCATGTCGACAAGGATACGAGTTCGTAAAATTTTAAATTTTTACATGCAGCGGAAGAATTTGCATAAAATAATTTCCCAAATTATTTTAACTTCGTATCTAGCATGCAATCTTATGGTGTGTTGACATAATCATAAATTAAAACTTTACGGAAAAGTAAACTAATTTACCAAGTACCTCGCGTAACTCGAAGTAAGGGACGAGATCCAACCGTAGCGTCCCTTGGAAGCTTCGCCTCTATTCGCGTCCACGCCGAGTTCTCTTCGGGATGACTTCGCAAAGTCACGAGTTTTTGTGCCGACGAGAACTACTAAATTCTCAGAAGACACAACTAGAAAAACAAGAGAAGAAATAGGAAAGAGTGGAAACTAACCAACAAAGAAACGGAATCGAATTCCGAGAAGAGAGGAGTCGCTATCCGCTTCTTCTTCTTCTTGTTTGGTTTCTCCTTCTTGTTGAAGCTCACGGCAACTCACCCTTGGGAGGGAGGTGCTTCGGCCCTAGGTCCTCAAGAGGGCGCTGGCCCTAATTGGCCAAGAGGGCGCCGGCCCTAGGTGGGGAAAGGGAAAGAGAGAAGAGAATTAAGAGAGAGAGAGGGAGCTCTATATCGATTATCCAAATCTACGAAATCCAAGACTTGCCTATGGTTCCTTATATAGTTGCTTCTCCCTTGCCAAGTCTCCTCTTAACCGAATTAACGGAATTAACGAAATTAGTTATCATAAGAAATTTATCCTATAAATTCTCTTATGAATTATTCCGTTTAAACCAAGTTTTATTATAACTAACTTTATAATAAAACTAATTAGTTATCATAAGAAATTTATCATATAAATTCTCTTATGAATTTTATTATAACTAACTTTATAATAAAACTAATTAATTATCATAAGAAATTTATCCTATAAATTCTCTTATGAATTATTCCGTTTAAACCAAGTTTTATTATAACTAACTTTATAATAAAACTAATTAGTTATCATAAGAAATTTATCCTATAAATTCTCTTATGAATTTTATTATAACTAACTTTATAATAAAACTAATTAATTATCATAAGAAATTTATCCTATAAATTCTCTTATGAATTATTCCGTTTAAACCAAGTTTTATTATAACTAACTTTATAATAAAACTAATTAATCTCTCCTTTTATTATGGAATAAATTTTATAAGAAATTTATAAACTTTCTTATTATGAAAAAATCAATTCATAATTGATTTTATAAAATTAAAATAAACCAATTCATGGATTATTTTAACTTCCATAAAAGGAATAAATTTCTATAAATTTATTTATATAAATTTCTTTATACAAATTTATTTATCCATAATTTATAAAACAAATCGCGCTGGATTTGTTTTATTAATTAAACCAAAATTAATTGGTTTACTCCCTCTATTGTGGCCGGCCAACCAAGGAGGGTTGGCACCCTCTTTGGCCGGCCCAAGCCGAGCCGAACCAACGCGAATTAAACTCATTTAATTCGCCCAAAAAGCCTTCAAAAGACTTAGCCATTTTAGCTTCCATTGCGCCTCTGATAAATTCAGATTCGACTTATTTCTCTTGATCGAAAAATCCAATTTTCAACTCGTTTTAAATCCCTCGGATTACTCGTAGTGCGTGTGATTAAATAGGCTTTCGATTTATGTTGGCCGTCTATAATCAACTAATTATAGAACGATCATGAGTGGCACCTAGTAGTACATCATGATCCCCAATTAATCGAAAGATCAACGGTTTGACCTCAGAAGAAATTATTCTGAAACCCTTCAGCAGCTCTAATGAATCGTGCCCCATTCCCTTCACCATCTTATACCCACTTGGTTCAGGACACGGTCTATTTGTGTCAGTCCCCACTAGGCTGACTACGTCACACCTAGCCCAAGTAATGTCTTTCTCGTCCTTTGAATTTCTAATTACTCTCATGTATTTAAGAGACTTGCACTCTTAACATGATATACTCTGGCCAGAGATTTTGAGTAACAATCCGACGATAGGCCTGGGTATACATCTCCTCGCAAGGAGTGGTGAATCCTTTGTAGGCTGTTCAAACATCTTCGGGCACTTCGGCTTATACCCAATCATCCTGGGTCCACACCTCCTTGGAGATGCTTGCTTAAGATGTTAAAGTATAAGTCTCCATGACCAAGATGACTTGAACACCGCAAGTCAAAGGAACATCGCACTTAAGCCGCAGTAAGAACTTCATTGACATATCTATAGATAGATTCCATATGAAGTCTTACAGCTAGTCACTCTAATGAACTAGTTCCCTTAACTAGCACCCATGTTTATCTCCGGACATCCCAATGTCACCAGCCAGTGAGAATCAGCTGATTAGAGAATAACCCATGCTAGTCTCAACAGAATTGATAGTGTACGTATTTATTAATTCATCGACTAGGGATATTTTCAATACTTCACATTTGCACATTTAGAGATAATCACTAGTTGTGATCCCATCACAAATTCTCTTATGCTGTGAGTTGTATTGCGGACATTCAGTAGATGAGTTTAAGATCCCAATCAAATACACAAGCATGTATACTCAAATAGTGAATTATCATTTATTAAAATAAATGTTTTACAATCATAAGGCGATTGTCTTAGGACACTTCTCTCATATCACTAACAGATCAACACCTTCCCGAGTGTGTTGTTGGTCAGCACTCGGATGGGATGAGCTAAGAAGTACGGTCGCAATCGCCAAGCCATTAATACAAGTACGTAAGCTAACTTTTCGAGTGTAGTATACCTACACTCGGCCTCCTTGAGTAAATGCCCAAAGAAGTAGACCGGCTGTTGCTCGGTCTCCTTCTGAGTTACAAGTACAGCACTCACAGCCCCCTCAGTGGCCGACAAATAGGCATACAAGGGCTCTCCTTCTTTAGGCTTAGCAAGTATCGGCAGGCTGACTAAGTAAATCTTCAGTTCTTCAAAAGCTCGATCGCACTCAGCATCCCACTGGAACTTGGAGGCCTTTCGCAAGATCTTGAAGAATGGCAGACTTGTATCAGCTGACCAAGAGATGAATCGGGATAAGGCAGTGATCCTCCCCGTCAAGCATTGGACTTCCTTTAGGTTCCTGGGTGGTGGCATGTCTAGTAGAGCTTTCACCTTGCCTGGATTAGCCTCTATACCCCGTTCGGTCAGGATGTAGCCAAGGAATTTTCCACTTTTGGCTCCGAACAGGCATTTGGACGGATTGAGTTTAATGCAATACCTCCGAAGAGTGCAGCAGGTTTCTCACACATCTGCTATCAGGTCGGCAGCTCGGAGAGACTTGATAAGAATATCGTCTACGTACACTTCTACGTTCCTCCCGAGCTGCTCCTTGAAAACTTTGTTCATCAGTCTTTGGTAGGTTGCCCCTGCATTCTTGAGCCCGAAGGGCATAACTGTGTAGCAGTAAGTGCCTTCGGCCGTGACAAAACTGACTTTCTCTTGATCATCCCGGGATAAGGGTACTTGGTGGTATCCCTGGTAGGAATCCAGCATACAGATGAGCTCACTCCCCGCGATAGAGTCCACCATCTGGTCTATCCGAGGGAGAGGGTAGCAATCCTTAGGACAAGATTTGTTGAGATCTCGGAAGTCGATACACACCCTCCACTTATTGCCCGGCTTGGAGACCAGCACCACATTGGCCAGCCAGGCCGGGAATTGCACTTCTCGGATGTGTCCGACTGTTAACAACCTCTCCACCTCGGCCTGAATAATCTTATTCTGCTCAAGACTGAAGTCTCTTTTTCTCTGCTTCACAGGTCGGGCATCTGGGTAAACGTGCAGATTGTGCTCCATGACCTCGGGCCTGACCCCTTTCAGATCCTGCTGGGACCAGGCGAATACATCTTGGTTCTGGGTCAGACATTCTATCAGCTGTTGTCGGAGGTCGGGCGGTAGCCTAGGAGCTATTCTCACCCTGGTCTCTTCTTGGTCAGGCAATAGCTGGACCTCTTCCTTTTCTTCTATCAGCTCAGCCCAGGGGGAGGGCTGAGAAGACTACACCACGTTACTACTGGCCGGCGGAGCTCGGAAGGCCTTCCGTACTTCCACTCGGGCATCATCCACGTAACACCGGCGGGCGACCTTCTGATCTCCTTTAGCCTCGCCGACCTGATCCCCTACTGGAAATTTGACCTTTAGATAGAAAGTTGAAGCCACGGCTCGGAATTCATTTAGTGCTGGTCTACCCAGTATAGTATTATAAGCTGAAAGTGCATCTACTATCAGGAAGGTAGACCATCTGGTCCTCCTCAGGGGCTCTTCTCCAAGTGAAATAGCTAGTTTGATTTGGCCGAGGGGCTGAACTTCATTGCCGGTGAATCCGAACAGAGGTGTAGCCATGGGTTGTAGCTCAGTAGTTTCGATTTGCAGCTGCTCGAATGCCTTCAAGTATAAAATATTGACGGAACTACCGGTATTCACAATGGTCCGGTGGACCTGATAATTTGCTATGACCGCCGTGATGACCAGGGCATCGTCGTGTGGCACTTCCACTCCTTGTAGGTCAGTGGGGCCGAAGCTGATCTGCGACCCCTGAGCTTGGGCGGAACTGCAGCCCACTTGATAGATATCAAGACGTCTGACCTGCGACTTCCGAGCTCTATTGGAATCTCCACGAGTGAGTCCGCCTGAAATTACGTTGATAGACCCGTGCACTGCATTCTGTTGATTAGCTTGCTCTTCACTGGTGTTCCCGTGCTCGGCGGAGCCGGGGGTTGGGAACAATTGTCTAGCGGCGGGGGCGGTCGGTTGAGCAGGGGATTCGGCTTGGCCAGGCGATGCTCTTCCCCGCCCGCGGCCACATCCTTGGTGGGCTCCTCTTGGACTTCCTCGACCGGTACGACTTCGACCTCGGCCGGCTTGCCAGCAATCGTGAAGGTCGTGGGTATGGCTGTTGTGAAAAGAACAGTAGCGTTGCCATCTGGAGGGGAGACATCCCTGGGCTACTTGTTGAACGACTCCCCGTTCAGCTATTTGCCGGTGTCCCATAGCTCTGGGGCTTCTGAGAGGTCCTCTAGGAGGTATACTTCTCTGATGATGCTGAGGAGTCTCGGGCGCAGGTTGATAAGTACCATTTTTGTTGATTATTTTAGATGTTAAAATCCATATTTGACTCATATTTTTATTGATTAATTGTGAAATTGCCCTAGGTTTTAGAACTTACCTTTATTTTGGACTTAATTGCAAATTTGCATTAAATTGGATTAATTGGCCACTAAATTTTGGATCTATTTTTGTAGGCACCAAAGGTTCAAGGACTTAGGGCATATTGGGTCAAACTTGAGTCGGAAGTGAACCGGATCAAATTATCAAGCTTACGATTAATCCGAGCCGTCTGATTCAAGAGCGGTTAGATCTGAGCCATCCGGGACGATCTGAAGCAATCCGAGCTAGGGTTAGGGTTGATCAAGCTCTATGATCAAGATCTGAAGGTTTCATTCCAATCAGAGCTAAATCAACCGTTGGATCAAGCTTGGAGGGCTCTAGAGCGTCCATTCACAGATAGAGTTGATCTGGACCATCCGTTGCACATCTGGAGGATCCGAGCTACCACGAGGCAGATCCTGACCCCAGATCATCATCATAAAAGTTTGGCTCAAATCAGAGCAAGATCAGCCGTTGGATTTCTCAAATTAATCTGAACCGTCCAATGCTAAGTATTTAATCAGATTTTGCCCGCAGCCAAGCCTTGTCGCGTCTCCGCCGTTCTTCATCTTCCTCGCGTGTTCTTCAGTTCATAGCTAATTTTTCTTCATCAAAGGAGGCGCGTCCACTCAATTTCTACCTTGGATCGAGTTCTGAGTCTTTGGGGATCGATTTCTTGAAGAATTCTGTCCATTTGCGCTGGAACAGGGCTTGCTTGAGGGTTTCGGCATTTCCTCAGTCCGACCACTGTCTTCTCTTCCACAGTCCATTTCAAAGCTTCCGAGCCATTTGTAGGGGTTCTCAGATGAGCTTAGAAGCCTCCCAATTCATCATCGCAGCTCACCCAATGGAGATGGAGTGAATCGGACTGTGATTTCCAACAAGGCGCTGATTGGAGCAGATTTGAATTCAGAAATGAATTTCCACTGATTTGTTGTGCCTAGGGGTTCGAAGCCGGCTCTTGCTTGACGACCAAGAAGATTTCGAGCTTAGGGAGGATTGAGGAGTAGTTTAAATTGGTTAATTTCAGTTTTATTAGCTGTAATTTCAATTCTGCCAATTTATTTCTGTCCTGAAACTTTGTATTAGCTGTAGCTTTCTTGTCTGAATTGTTTCTTCGTAATTAGGTTTTAATTCTTCAATGTCAGTAGCTAGATAACTTGGTTACTTAGCACTTTACTTTAATTTAGCTGTTTTTGCATTTTAATTGATGCGTATCAGTTTGTATCAATTTTTCCAGCCCGTATCAGCCCCTGTTTTTGCAGATTTCTTTAGTTTCTGAATTTTTCAACTTAGTTCCAATTCAGTTTATGTTTCGTTTATTCCCTAAAATTAAAGATCGCACTTAGTGTGTCAATGCATGAGATTCGATTGTGTTTCTCATTGGGTTTTATTTCTGAATTTAAGTTCAGCTGGTATGTATCAAATTCCATTCAGCAGTCTTCAATTTCTGCACACCCATTATCCTGATACTCAGCCTCGTGATCTGCATTGAAGTCTTGCGGCATCCATGGTATCTGCACCAGATATATGAATTGCATTGGGACTGATCGATCTCATCTCTGTACATCAGTTTAGTGGTCACTGAATTGGTATTAAACTCATATTTCTGCATTGGGATTCTTTTTACTGAAATTCTCCTTGGCATTTCTGAATTTGCTCTTCGGACAGCTGTGTATGAAGTTGCGAGCTTCATCTCTGCGAATTTAAGTTTATAAATGCTGAATAGCAGACTCAAGAACTTATCTTCATGTGTGTAGAGTTATTTCAAATCAAAACCTTGTATCAATTTGTCCTATGCGTATCAAATATCCACAGCTGATTTGTTAGAGTTTGTATCCAATTTGAGCTGAAATTCATTTATGCATTATAAATCTGATTCATGTGTATCAAAGCCTGCATTTTGCTTCTGAATTTCGGAAAGTTAACTGCAATTTCTGAAAAACTGTAATTTCTGCAGTTTGTGTGCCAAGTTGTCTGATTTTTCACTTATTCCTGATTTCCTACATTCATTTACACATGGAACTTTTCTAATAGATATGTTTTTCAAACTGATTTGATCAGCAATCATTCCTACCCTGGGTTCCAATTTTTGGCAAATCAGTTCATGCAATTTTGGTGGCAAGTTAACTCAAATTCTGCATGTTATACTAAGTAATTTCAGCATTGAAATGTATCAAGTTTAAACATACTTTTTAGTATGCTATTGAGCTTGAAAACAGATCGCTTTAACTCCAACTTGAATCTGAATTTCAAGTTTTAATTCTGCATTACATTTCTAGTTGAAGGCATTTGGTATCAAATGAGTTTCGGAATTGATTTTGTATTGGATTGTTTTTAGATTGCTTGAATTGTGCTTTATTGCTTATCCCCATATTAGGTTAAGTTGCAAATAAGCTCCAAATTGTTTGAGTCCTTTTGGTTGAATGATAACTTGCTATCACTTGTTCAGTTCCATGGTTGAGTTTTCCTTTATTTTCATTGTGATTCCATTTCTATTTAGAACCCAAATCTTTATTTGAAACCCGAAATTCACAAACGACACCTATATACAAGCGCGAATCAAACAACGTCAACTAGCCCCGAGAAAAATACGACCTGTGGCCCCTTAACTACGTTTTCATATTCTGATTGCAAAAAGGGTTTCCAGCTGTCTATTCATATCTAAATCTGATGAGCCCACACTTTCATGACAACTTAATCTAGTATATCTGGGCTTGTCAAATTTTTGGCGCCGTTGCCGGGGAAGCAACTAGTTGATTTGTTTGATTTTTGCTTGTATGCTTTTTGACATATCATTGGGTTCTATTTTCTGTTGCTTTATCTTTTCTATACGGTTGCTGCCATTTTTTCTTGTTTGTTTTGTGATAGGGCTGTAAGATCAAAATGTGGTCACCAGAGTTCTGGATAGAGATAAAAGAGGCATTGGTGGAGTTGAAGTGTAAGGTTAAGGAGTTGGACTCCCAACTAACACCCAACAGTGATTCATCTACTTACCAGCAGCCGTGTCCACAATTTCAGCAATCACATTCGAATTTTCAACGACCCAATCAGTTTTTTCAGCCATCATTTCACCAATTTCAGCCCAATTTTCAGCTACCTTATCAACAAGATCAAACACCTTTTCAAGGAATTCAGCAAGGGTACCAAGATAATTTGAATTTCCAACAACCATTTCAATTTCCACAGCAATTTGACCTTTGCAACCAGAATTTTCAGCCCACTCAATTTGAGTTTTCATCACCACAATTTCAACCTCAGATCCAACATTTTAAGGGCTACAATTTTCAGCCATCTCCACCAACTTTTGAGCCAAGTTTTCAGCAGTTAAATCAGCCTGTGCAACCATTTGATCAGCCCCCACAGTTTCCATTTCAGCATGCACAGCCTACTCTTGATTTTCAACAGCCTTATGTTACGTTTCAAGACCAACAAGAGTTTGAGGCTCAACAACAGAGGACGATGGAGATGTTGCAACAAGTTCAACAACAACAAGAACAACAACAACAATGGTTTCAAAACATGCAAGATCGATTGAATCAGATAAAAGCCCAAAGATCAGAACAATTAGCTTCTCAAGTTGTTTATAATTCTGAGAGCCCCGAAGTTGATTTTATATCAGTTCAAGGTGACCCTAGCGCATGGCCAAGTCCTTCTTCAAGTAATCTTGTACGTGTGATAGAAGAAGAAGATGAAGTAATCATCAAATATTGGGCACCTACAGCATGCATCCCTCCGGAGATTCCTACTCAAAATTCATTTTCAAATTTTTCAGCTCCAGAAGAAGAAACTGAAGCTCCACAGGACCATTCTAGACTTTTATTTTCTGATGATAGCATTATTGATGGTCCTAATTTTTTTGATACTGTTGTTGCAGATATTACTGAGGAAACATACACTGGAGATGATTCCACAGGTGTAGGGGATTGCACTAAGCCCCAGGGACCACCACAAGTTACTGGTACACCACAAGATTCAGAAGATGAACCAGAAAGTGTAGGGACTTGCATGGTGGAAGCAAGCACCCAAGGATCACCATTTGATTGTCCACCAGAGTCTGAGGCTGAAGAGGAGCATGTACTTGACCAGGAGGAGGCCATGGATACATCTACCCTTGTAGAACCTCCAGGTATTCTCCAGCACGCTCAGGTAAGTATTTCTCCTTTTTCTTCAGAAAAATGCAGTGAGGTACCTAGTGCTGACTTAATTGATTCTGATGAATTTATTGATATACCTTGTGTAGAGATTATTTGTGAAAATCCAATAGAGGTACCAAATATTGATTTCCTCAGTCATCATGCATTACTTGATACATCTCTTGTAAATTTGGATTGCGAAATAATTTTAGAGGCACCCATAATTGATGTTGTTTGTTATGATGAATATCTTGATACATCTTTTGTGGATATGGATAGTGAAAATTTTTTAGAAGTGCCTGAAATAATGTTATTTATTTTGACGAATCTCTTGCTATATCTTATGCTGAGGTTGAATGTGAAAAACTTATGGAGATATCTGAGATTGATTTGATTGGCTGTGACATATTACTTGATACACCCTTGATTGAAAATAATTGTGAAATTTCTATTGATGAGCCAGAAATTGATTTCTTTATTTGTGATGAGTATCTGGATGCAAATTTGGTAGGAAATAATTTTGAAAATTTTATTGAGGCACCAAGAATTGATTTAATTGAATATGATGCAGTTTTGGATTCATTTAATGCAGAGACTGAATTTATATCATTTCTTTCTGACCCTGAACACTTGAGAGAGGTATTACATTGTTTTGCAGGGTCCAGAAGACTTCAGGAGTGGGTGCTCCAACTGAACAGACTTCAGCCTCCTGGAAAGACTTCTGAAAGGCATCAAGAAGGAGGAGATGATTTTGCTTTAATTCGAAGAACTCCATTCCTTCAATGGATTTTAAACCTGAATCGACTTAGGCCACCAGAGCAAATTTTTGTGAAATTCAAGTGTGGGGGAGTCCTAGTTCTCCCAGCCACCCAGACTCCTCCACTACCACGATGGAGGCTACTTCTGGATAGACTCCGCCCACCAGAATAAAGGGGAGTTTGATTTTTCTTGTATTTTCTTTTATCGCATTTTTCATTTTTATGACTTCTAGAATTTTCCTTTAAATTGAGTCCTTGCTAATAAATGCATGAGTAGAGTAGAATGCATAGGAGTCGTTGTAAATGCCATGTCTTTTCTTTTAGCACTTTTGCATGAGTAGAAATAAAAGTATCCCTTTAGGTATTCTCCATAGCATTTTAGAGTCTTTTGAAAACAAATTAAATTTGATTGTTAAAACTTAGGATTTGAGTTCATGGATGAAATCTTGGATGCTTGAGTACTACTTTGCTTTAAATTCTTAATTGACGATTTGAGATGAATCATTTGCACCTAGTGAGAATTAGCCTTATATTTGTGACACACATGTTATTAAACTCTAGAACTTGCTTAGGTTCTTTCAAAACCATATTTCAATGATTGGATCACATCTATAAAGGCTAATCACTTTGTTTTACTTTCCATATCAATTTTGGCAAAAATCATGTTCAATCCCTTTTTCCTTCCTTATTTTCTACTCCTAACCATGCTTTCTATGGACTTGTTTGTTTGGGAATGTTCTATTGCTATTTTGCCCGAGACGGACAAAGGATTAAGTGTGGGGGAGAGTGATTAGTGTTTTGGAATGTATTATCATCAAGGAAGCACTTCATTTGAAAAAAAAAAAAATTTGAAGTCAATGGATGTTTGTAGCACAAATGGCTTGGATTAAAAATTGGGAAGTAGGAATTATGGAAGCTTAAATTGCCAAAACTTTGCTAAAGTTTGGATTGAAGTTGTAAGCCTTAATTGTAGCAGAAAATCTGTGCAGAATTGAGGAACCAAAGTGGAAACAAGTGAAGGAAAAGAAAATATGTGCAAAGGAAAAAAATCAGAAATGTTGTGCCAAGTGAAGAGAATGCTATGAAATTGTTTCGGCCACTCTTCTAGGAGCTGAGTTGCAGCTATATATTTCTGAAATCAGTGCAGGGATTGCTGGAATTTGAAGAAAAAGAAAAAAAAACAGTTTGTATCAACTTGGAATTGAGTGTGCCATGGATGGAACTTGAATTTGTTGAGCTGAAATTCTCAAGTGAATCATGTGAACTTTCCACTGTTATTCGAGGCTGATTGCTGTAAGAAATCAGAGATAGAAAGGTCTAATTCATATGGTGTGAAACTGAAATCTCAAACACAGGAAAAACAGAAAAAAATCAGTGAAAACTGAGAAAACAGTTTGGTATCAACTTCAAGCTTTAAATCTGCCATTCTTATTTGATGCAACCTGCTGTCACGAATTAGATTGGAATTGGAGCTGTAATCTGAAATAGGAACTTGTGTTCCTGCTCTGAAGTGATCAGTTAGAAGGGTTGAAGAAAAAAAAAACAGAGAAAAAAAACTGCAGTGAAGTGGCTGAAATTGAATTTTATGAGCAGAATTTTTGAGGAAGCAGTTTAAATGCTCTACAACTCCTAGATGCCAACTGATATGAAGAAATCAGAGTTTTGTGAAATCTAAAATGCTCCATTAGAAGATTGAGAAAAAAAAAGGAAAAACAGTTTGAGAAAATAAGAAAAGAGAAGGAGAAAACAAGTTGGCACACCATTTGACTTGGCACCATGGAATCATTGAAGCTCACGGCAGCTCATGCAAATTGAAGATTTGTTCCACCATCATTCTGATTGTAGTAGAGAAAGAAAGAAAGAAAAAAAAAATTCAGAAAACAAAACAAAGAGCAAGGTTGGCACGAAATTGAAGGAAATGGCACAAGGCAATCAAAGAAGGGTTTTTCATCCAAATCAAAGGAATTTATTCAAGTTTCACTCCACCATACTTTTGATATCATTAGAGGACTGATAAGAGGGGCAAAGCACATTGGAAACATTTTTTTTAAACAACCAAGTCCTTCACTCCATCAAAATTTTCTATTTTCTTAGTCTTTATTTCATTTCTCACCATATTTCATGTTTTCATTTGTTTTTATAGTTGTTGATCCTAATCATGAATAATGGTTGAGATTAGACAATAAGCAAGCCTATGGTAGTGCAAGAAGCATGTGTGTTTGAGTGAGCTCCACTTCCATCATTAACTTAGGACTTAAGGAGAGAGCCACCAAAACTTCCCATGAAAGGCTAGTGATTTGAATTCATCTCAATGACTCATGATGGATGAAAAGGCTAAGTTGTTGATTTAAGGACAAGATACTAATCCATAGAGCTTAGATTTATGAGAGTTGACAACCCTAGGTAATTTCTTTTCATTTGTTTCTAATTATGCTTAAGAGAGCCTAAGGGATACTTATTTAGTTGTTTCGCGAGACGCTCAAGGTTAAGTGTGGGAGAGTTGATAAGTACCATTTTTGTTGATTATTTTAGATGTTAAAATCCATGTTTGACTCATATTTTTATTGATTAATTGTGAAATTGCCCTAGGTTTTAGAACTTACCTTTATTTTGGACTTAATTGCAAATTTGCATTAAATTGGATTAATTGGCCACTAAATTTTGGATCTATTTTTGTAGGCACCAAAGGTTCAAGGACTTAGGGCATATTGGGTCAAACTTGAGTCGGAAGTGAACCGGATCAAATTATCAAGCTTACGATTAATCCGGGCCGTCTGATTCAAGAGCGGTTAGATCTGAGCCATCCGGGACGATCTGAAGCAATCCGAGCTAGGGTTAGGGTTGATCAAGCTCTATGATCAAGATCTGAAGGTTTCATTCCAATCAGGGCTAAATCAACCGTTGGATCAAGCTTGGAGGGCTCTAGAGCGTCCATTCACAGATAGAGTTGATCTGGACCATCCGTTGCACATCTGGAGGATCCGAGCTACCACGAGGCAGATCCTGACCCCAGATCATCATCATAAAAGTTTGGCTCAAATCAGAGCAAGATCAGCCGTTGGATTTCTCAAATTAATCTGAACCGTCCAATGCTAAGTATTTAATCAGATTTTGCCCGCAGCCAAGCCTTGTCGCGTCTCCGCCGTTCTTCATCTTCCTCGCGTGTTCTTCAGTTCGTAGCTAATTTTTCTTCATCAAAGGAGGCGCGTCCACTCAATTTCTACCTTGGATCGAGTTCTGAGTCTTTGGGGATCGATTTCTTGAAGAATTCTGTCCATTTGCGCTGGAACAGGGCTTGCTTGAGGGTTTCGGCATTTCCTCAGTCCGACCATTGTCTTCTCTTCCACAGTCCATTTCAAAGCTTCCGAGCCATTTGTAGGGGTTCTCAGATGAGCTTAGAAGCCTCCCAATTCATCATCGCAGCTCACCCAATGGAGATGGAGTGAATCGGACTGTGATTTCCAACAAGGCGCAGATTGGAGCAGATTTGAATTCAGAAACGAATTTCCACTGATTTGCTGTGCTTAGGGGTTCGAAGCCGGCTCTTGCTTGACGACCAAGAAGATTTCGAGCTTAGGGAGGTTTGAGGAGTAGTTTAAATTGGTTAATTTCAATTTTCTTAGCTGTAATTTCAATTCTGCCAATTTATTTCTGTCCTGAAACTTTGTATTAGCTGTAGCTTTCTTGTCTGAATTGTTTCTTCGTAATTAGGTTTTAATTCTTCAATGTCAGTAGCTAGATAACTTGGTTACTTAGCACTTTACTTTAATTTAGCTGTTTTTGCATTTTAATTGATGCGTATCAGTTTGTATCAATTTTTCCAGCCCGTATCAGCCCCTGTTTTTGCAGATTTCTTTAGTTTCTGAATTTTTCAACTTAGTTCCAATTCAGTTTATGTTTCATTTATTCCCTGAAATTAAAGATCGCACTTAGTGTGTCAATGCATGAGATTCGATTGTGTTTCTCATTGGGTTTTATTTCTGAATTTAAGTTCAGTTGGTATGTATCAAATTCCATTCAACAGTCTTCAATTTCTGCACACCCATTATCCTGATACTCAGCCTCATGATCTGCATTGAAGTCTTGCGGCATCCATGGTATCTGCACCAGATATATGAATTGCATTGGGACTGATCGATCTCATCTCTGTACATCAGTTTAGTGGTCACTGAATTGGTATTGAACTCATATTTCTGCATTGGGATTCTTTTTACTGAAATTCTCCTTGGCATTTCTGAATTTGCTCTTCGGACAGCTGTGTATGAAGTTGCGAGCTTCATCTCTGCGAATTTAAGTTTATAAATGCTGAATAGCAGACTCAAGAGCTTATCTTCATGTGTGTAGAGTTATTTCAAATCAAAACCTTGTATCAAGTTGTCCTATGCGTATCAAATATCCACAGCTGATTTGTTAGAGTTTGTATCCAATTTGAGCTGAAATTCATTTATGCATTATAAACCTGATTCATGTGTATCAAAGCCTGCATTTTGCTTCTGAATTTCGGAAAGTTAACTGCAATTTCTGAAAAACTACAATTTCTGCAGTTTGTGTGCCAAGTTGTCTGATTTTTCACTTATTCCTGATTTCCTACATTCATTTACACATGGAACTTTTCTAATAGATATGTTTTTCAAACTGATTTGATCAGCAATCATTCCTACCCTGGGTTCCAATTTTTGGCAAATCAGTTCATGCAATTTTGGTGGCAAGTTAACTCAAATTCTGCATGTTATACTAAGTAATTTCAGCATTGAAATGTATCAAGTTTAAACATACTTTTTAGTATGCTATTGAGCTTGAAAACAGATCGCTTTAACTCCAACTTGAATCTGAATTTCAAGTTTTAATTCTGCATTACATTTCTAGTTGAAGGCATTTGGTATCAAATGAGTTTCGGAATTGATTTTGTATTGGATTGTTTTTAGATTGCTTGAATTGTGCTTTATTGCTTATCCCCATATTAGGGTAAGTTGCAAATAAGCTCCAAATTGTTTGAGTCCTTTTGGTTGAATGATAACTTGCTATCACTTGTTCAGTTCCATGGTTGAGTTTTCCTTTATTTTCATTGTGATTCCATTTCTATTTAGAACCCAAATCTTTATTTGAAACCCGAAATTCACAAACGACACCTAAATACAAGCGCGAATCAAACAACGCCAACTAGCCCCGAGAAAAATACGACATGTGGCCCCTTTACTACGTTTTCATATTCTGATTGCAAAAAGGGTTTCCAGCTGTTTATTCATATCTAAATCTGATGATCCCACACTTTCGTGACAACTTAATCTAGTATATCTGGGCTTGTCACAGGTCTGACTCCGGCCATCTGGCGGCTTGTGCTTCTTCAACATCCACATATTTACTGGCTTTCCCCAAAAGGCTTTCAAAGTCCTTCGGAGGTTTTCGGATCAAGGATCTGAAGAACTCGCCCTCTTGTAAGCCCTGCGCGAAGGCACTGACTAGCACCTCGGACGTAGCGGTGGGCACGTCCAGAGCAACTTGATTAAACCTCTTAATGTAGGCTTTTAAGGTCTCCTTGGAGCCCTGCTTCATGGTGAATAGATTTAAGCTGGTCTTGTGATGTCTTTTGCTGCTGGCAAAATGCTGCAGGAACAACCTTTTGAAGTCAGCGAAGTTCTTGATCGATCCTTCCGGGAATCTGTCAAACCACCGCTGGGCTGGCCCTGCCAAGGTGGTCAGGAAGGCCCTGCACTTAACACCATCCGGGTACTGATGTAGCATCGAAGCGTTCTCAAATTTCTTTAAATGCTCTTCTGGGTTCGTAGCCCCTCCATACTCGGGGATAGACAGGAGTCGGAAGCGCTTAGGAAGCGGTTCCTGCAGGATCTAGCTAGAATAGGGAAACCCAGTGTTCCCCCCCCCCCCCCCCCCCCCGGGGTCGGCATAAGGGGAGCCTTCCCTTTATCAGCTCTGGCTTGACTAGAAGAGGCGTCATGGGGGTCAGACTGTCCCGCCTCCTCCTCCGGGCCAAACAAAGCTCGGTGGAAATGGGGGTTGTCCCCCTGGTGAACTCCTCCTTCGTTGCCCCCTTGGGTCGTGGGCTCGGTCGGTCCCACCCGGGTGGGTTGAGCGGCTGTTTGCTGCGCGGCTGCCAACTTCCGGGCTCTGGCTTCTATCAGCAGATCCAAGTCTTCTTGTGAGAGAGTGACAGTCACCTGATTGGAGTCACTCATCTTCGTCTTTCGATCAGGCAAGATTCTCACAGACGGCGCCAAATTTGATCCTGTCAATAAGCGAAGACCGGTTCTCACTGGGATGACTCGGTCTGACCAAGACGATCCAGTCTGCTATAGCGCAGGGGGTCGGGCTCGGTCTTCACTATGGGTCAACTCTCAAGCACTCAGGTCGGACCAAAGGGGGGAGCACAAAGTGAAGTGGTGGTTGCAAAAATGACAGCAAATCCCTTCTCTGGAACTCAAATGGGGTTTATATAGGGGAGGGGAAAAGTTCCCCATCATGTGGGATGTTACATCTCATTAAGAGTCAGTCAGTGGTCAGGCTGAGTTATTGGATATTTCAACCATGGGATGAGACTGACACAGCCGCCTGTCAACCTGTAAATCTGCCCCTTCTGACCTTAATTAATGCTTGGCGGCTGCGTCAGGTAATGATTATGTCAGAGGTCTTTTCCCCTTAATGAAGGGTCCTGCCAGATCCTTATTGCAGACATGGCTCTTTTAGCACGGGGCCTTGCCAGGTCGAGTAGTGGAATTATTTACCCACCTTAGCTGTTGGGGATGGCTTTAGAGTATCCGACCTCGAGTGTCTGGGCTAAGGTGTGCGCTCACGAGCGTCCTACCCCGAGAGCCCAAACTGGGGTGCTCGACCTCCCGGCGCCCGACCTCTAGGTGTTCGAGCTCTAATGCTTGATCCAAGATACTGAGCTCTAGCGCCCGGCCCGAGGTTAGTGAACTTCAATCCCCGACCTCTCGGTGTCCGAGGTCTAGTATCCGACTTCTCGGTGTCCGAGCTCTAGCACCCGGCCTCTCGGGGTTCGAGCTCTAGCACCCGGCCCGAGGTTAGCGAACTTCAGTTCCCGACCTCTCGGTGTCCGAGGTCTAGTATCCGACCTCTCGGTGTCCGAGCTCTAGCACCCGGCCCGAGGTCACTGAGCGCTAGTTCCCGACCTCTCGGTCTTCTGGATGAGCCTTCGACCTGGTCCGTGGAATCGGGGGTGAACGGGCCTGATTTTCCTTGACTCGGATTATACCGGGTTTATTCTGACCGGGCCCTCAACTTTCCTACCGAAACAGAAGGCCCGGATCAAGTAGTATTCATGATTTACCTTCTCCGTATTGACCCTGAGATAGATTAATTAGAGCACCATACATGACTAAATCGACTTTTACCATCTTTTTCCACACACTCTCAACTACGCCCATTTCTCTTGCATGCGACCTATTTCACATATTGGGGTGGATTGCATAAGATTTTAGAAGTTTCTTTCCATTTCACCAACTCATTCTTAATCCTTAGGCTAGTTTCATCCATATTTTTCTTATTGAATGATGCCAGTGCCAGTATTCTTTACGATGAATATCGACAGTTTGAGCATTTTTAAATTCCACTACATTATTCCCATTTGCTACCTCCAAATTAACTGTTACTATGATTACAATCTCGAAGCTGCAGCTGAAAGAAAAATTGGCTCGACAGGGCTGCACTTCAAGTCCAAAACCCTGCAATAAATTAAAAGAAAAAGGTGGTGACTGACTCACAAAGAGCTCGTGAAGAAATAAATGAAGGAATGATCTCAAAGTACCTTGGAAATTCTCAGACGGAATCCTCGTTGTCTCGTCTGTCTTATACTCATCAGTGACGACCGACGAGTCATTCGATTGTCGATCGGATATCATTGATGATTTTTGATCGTCGTCCCGAATCAAATAATATCCTGAAAGAACGATGAACCGGTTGGAATCGCCGCAATTGCAATCTCGCCGAATTCGACCGTGAATCCGACAATATCGTAATTGTAGTGATCCCGACGGGTTCACTGTACCCCCAGGATACAGTTTTGTTCGAGGTGGCAGCCGGAGGCTGTCGGTGGTGTCCGATCGACGATCAAACGACTCGTCGACCGACCGTCGTCGGCGAATGTCGGTGGTGTCCGATTGACGATCAAACGACTCGTCGATCGTCGTCGACGAATAAGATAGGCGGAACAGAGGACAAAGTGAGACTCCTCTGCCCTTGGAAATTCTGCAGTAGTGCTAAGATCACAGACTACCCGTTTAGCATCAACATTCCAAGCCTTATGCCTCCATCTGCTGTCCCTATGAGCAACTGTAAAAATAAATGTAAGACAGACACAGAAAAGTCTAGCATAATAGCGTTTACAACAGGATATGCCCCCATTTGTTTTTTTTGATCGTACTAAATGGTCAGAGTATGATCCGTTAAAATTTTTTTATAATTTTTAAATTATTATTAAAGATGTCTAAATTTAATTATATTTTTATTTATTTATTTTCATATTAAATTATATGATTTCTTATTTATTTCCTATTAAATTACATCTTATTTTTATCAAATTAATTTTTTTATTTTTAAAAATTCATTCTAGCTGGCTGACCATCTAGATTTACATATTCATTTTTTATAGTACTAAATGGGCATAATCTGACGAGTCAGATTTTTTTTAATATAATTTTTAGATCATTATTAAAAGGCCTCTTAAACCCATTTATATACTTTCCTTTTTTTCATATTAAATTATATTCTTTCATATTTATTTTCATATTAAATTAATATTTTAACTTATAGAAATCCATTATAATTTTTTTATAATTTTTAGAATGATTATTAAAAATATCTAAAATCAATTATATTTTTTTTATTTATGTTCATATTAAATTATATTTTTTTCGATTTATTTTCATATTAAATTAATTTTTTATTTATAAAACTATATTTTGGCTGATCAAATTTTGATCATCTAGATTTACTGTTAATTTTCATCAAGCTAATGGTCTAATTGATATATACCAAGCGGTTAGATCTGCATTCCCAATCAAGTGACTTGCAGCATTCGTTCAAACGGCAATGACTAACTGTACTTGTAGAGCAATGATACGTAATATGAATTTATAGTATGAAATTCAATATGAATGATGTGACATTTTTTATATACGCATCCGATTGTTATTTAGACATCAACGGCGACCTCCGACCGTCGCCCCGAATAAAACTATACCCTGGAGGGCATAGTGAACCCGTCAAGAATCGCTCTAATTAGAATGTTACGTTATTAATGTTGAATTTCATGCTACAAATACTGGTTGCATATCATTTTTCGTACTTGTATGCCCCAAAAAAGTTTCCTGCATATAAAAGATGAAACATATCTGATCAGATCATTTTTAACACGCTAATTAACCTAGATCAGTGAGCTTGACAAGTATTTTCCCGCAATGGAATTGAGCCTTCACATCCTTGTAGGCACAAGAAAGTGAAACTTTCACAAGAAGCCATAGCGGAGTCTGTTACCGTGATTTACCTTTTCTGTGTTGGTCCTGGGGCGGACTGGCGGGGGCCGTTGAGGTGGCGGATCCACCTTTTTTGAATCATAGCGGAGTCTGCCAGGTGATTCACTCAGGTTGATCTAAGATTGTAGGTTATGAGCGACGTCGATGTCATCTTCCTGGGCTAGCCGTCAACGTCGGCATCGTTAGTCCAAATTAACATCCTCTAATTTCTGTTAAATATGTCAAATTTAGATGATTTTTCTGCAAAAATGCACCCATTATATATATATATATATATATATATATATATATATATATATATATATATATATATATATATATTGATTCGGTCGGGAGAGTAATCCGGGCGAGTAGGCAAGCCGGTCGGGTAGATAACCTGGTCGGGCAGAAACGTTCGAGCGCACATGGTGTCGGTCCAGCTGGATAGATGCGCTCGGGGCTACAGTTTAGTAATCCAATCGGCGGTATCCGTCGGGAGTACTCGGTCGGATGAGCCCGGTCGATAATATCCGGTCAGGAGCACTCCGTCAGACGATCGGAAAGGCCCGCACATGGAACTCCCGCTAACTTGGGGTGCCGACCTTCAGGCGTGTATTCGAGGCGTCGGGCGAGCATTCCCGACCTGCCGTGCCTAGTCGGATAACATAGTAGTCCCGCACTTGGATTAACTCGTCCCATTCTAAGAGGTAACTCACGGCCTAGTAATAAACTGTCCGATCGGGCCCACCCAGCCGTCTGATCGGATTGATAGGCGTCAAGAGTGGCTGGAACCACTTACGGGCGGTCTGTCCCATTCAAGAACAATTGATGACCGAGCGATCAAGCCCCTCCGGATGACTCCTTGCGGCCAGTTGTCTATGGTCAGATGAATTTACAGAGCCACATGATAAGATGAGCTAGTGTGATTCCATGATCAGAGTCATTTAATTACGATTAGACCCCACCAGATACATCAAATCCTCTCATTATGAGGAAAAGACATTCCTGTACGTGCGTTCCCCCAGAGCATCAAATGCTGCCAATGAGTTGATAAGCACAGACAAGCAACTGACTGTTTGGTGGCTCAGTCAGACCCTCGGGGGAACTAAAGCTGCCATAAGATTGAGTGTCAGAAGATTGACTTTTAAAAGACAATATAGCCAAGACAAGACAGGGGTCATCCCTCTCCCCTATATAAGGTTCTCACAGTGCTTCAAAGAGGGGATCTGGGCTTCTCTATTCCACATCTTTCTCGTTTTACCACCCTCCACGTTTTGTCCCCTTGCGAGCCTTTGGTCCAACCCTAAGCACCCTTGCAACTCGTCCATTTTGCGGTGTCATCTGAACGAGACCTCTCTCCGCTTGTCGACAGGATCATATATACACCCTCTCCACAAACCGCCGCAGCCCACCACTCTCTTCACGATTTTTGGCTTCTTCTCCGGCTCATCGACGACCACCCCCACCCCCTTGCGCGAGTTCCCTCCCTTGTGCGAGCAAGCCAAGGCCCCCTCTTGCCACGAACCGTAGCCTCTGCCCTCTCCTCACGAGTCCCGTTTTCACGCGAGTAGCGCTGGCTCTCTTCGCCTTCTCTTCACAACCGACGTTGCTGACCCCTCTCTGTGCCGGTTGTTGGTTGCCCCAAATCAAAGCCGAGTTGAGATCTACCGCCAGCACAATCAGTTAATGGTTGATCCCTAGTTCGGTTTCTTAGGGTAAAAATTGATCTGGATGTGTGATCGGGTTGTATCTTGGAGTAATTGTAGCTTTGTTTTTATCCATCTGTTGTCCCTTACTGTCGAGTTTTTTCGCTTTGAGTTGTTTCGTATTTTCTGGAGATGCCATAGTTTGAGTTGTTATGTTGGATTTTGCATTTCCTTTTACAGAGTTTCTATTATTTATTATTTGGACTTATTAAACTGTGTGGTTATGATATTTAAAAAGTTACTTTTATTATTGCTAGTCGCATGTGGCTATGCTTTATATATACGTGAGATGGGTGTAGTATATGTTTCATATTGTCCGCCGCACAGGGAAGATGCTGCCCGATTTTTGAGCAAGCATGAGTCTCTGGGGGCGTGACAATTTCTCCCTTTTTTGTTTTCTTCCATAGAAAATTTTTTGTTCCCTATCATTGACTGGCTACAACCCAGGTAGTTGCATACCTGGCTCCACCAATGACGACAACGGGGGGAGGGGAGTGGGGGCGGCGGCGATTCTGACTCACAATTTTTTAGGACCGGTAGAAGAACTAGATGGGGGTGATTAGCTCCGATTTGCTTGTAGAAGATTTGTCACCGCGGAAGACTCCAAGCAATACTAACACTCAAGGATTTACTTGGTATCCACCTCCTTGAGGTGACTAATCCAAGGATCCACTCTCCTCACTCTCTCATACACTATGAAAGATCTCCTTCTTGAGGTGGAGAAACCTCTTACAAGCTTACAAGAAGAATACAACAAGAGGAAGCAAATACAATAGAAAATCTTACAAGATTTACAACAACAAGCTCTCTTTGCTTTCATTGCTTTCTTCAAGCTTGAGATCGTCTCTAGAACTTTGGAAGTGCAACAACACTATGCTCCAAAGCTTCTCTTGAAATGGCAAGGAAGGAGGAGAAGAATTGTGTGAGCCCCTGTCCAGTGATCTCGCTTCAAACCTGCGTGAAAACCCTATATACCCGACGCCTAGGGTTTCCTAATCGATTACCCAATCGACTACCACGTCAGATTTAGTCGTTCAATGACTATTTTTTAAAGCTTAATCGATTAGCCAATCGATTAAGAATAGCCTTAATCGATTGTTGAATCGATTCAGCACCTTTCTGTGCTCTCGCGCAATACTGTCGTAATCGATCACCCAATCGATTACCGGACCTCTTAATCGATTGATCAATCGATTAAGAGAAGGCTGAATCGATTGTCCAATCGATTCAGCCACCTTCTATTCTCGCTACTTATTTCTCCCAATCGATTACCCAATCGATCCACACCTTGCTTAATCGATCACCTAATCGATCAAGAAGGCTTACGTTCGCGAGAAACCAAACCCAAATCGATTACCCAATCAATTGAGTCCAACCCTAACTTGTGTGCACAAGTCTAGCGTTCCCTTGCCTAACCTTGGTCAACCGTGACCTGTTAGGACTTCCCTACCAAGTGTCCGGTCAACCCCTTTGACTAACCTGGATTTCTCCTGCCTAGCTCTCAGCTAGGACTTAACCTGACTCCCAACCAGGTTTGCCTAACCCTCGAGTTAGGTCTAGTCTCTCGGTAGACTTTCACCTTGTCAGCGTGCAATCTCCCCGATCCACCTGGACTTCACCTAGTCTCACTAGGTCTTTTCCCATGCCAGCATGTGATCTCCCCGATCCACCTGGACTTCACCTAGTCTCACTAGGTGTACCTAGTCCCACTAGGTCTTTTCCCATGCCAAGTCTCCAGTCAACCTTGACCCACTTGACTCACACAATATTCAAACATCATTATCAAATATCAAAACATCCAACCTTAAGCTTACCAAGCTTAGTAGACATAAGCTCACCCGAGCCTAGTCAAACTAAGCCAACCCTGACCTAACAAAGATTGCACCAACAACAGTTATGTCTTATAATGGATGAGGCTCTTCGACCATGTCAATATTGTTGGGTTCTCGGTTGGGCATGGGAATCCTCTCCATGTCCCCGGATTAAAATTTCATTAATTGAAACCAATCCGAATGGAGAACAATTTCCCAAACAACCGACTCATCGTTGTACTAATTGATTCGAGTAACCACTTGAACAAACTTGTTGTTCAAGCCGTCTAACTCGTCTAACCAATTAGCCGCAGAATAGACGATGAATGGATCGCCAATTTTTGTGTTTATCGTCAGGGTCCATAACAATTATCAACGTGAAATATAAACATATGATAATTCAAGATGTAAAGGAACCAAAACAAGAAGTATACCTCTTGTTTACCTCACGATCTTCTATCGTATATCCTATCCTCTCCTTGGACATCGTGTGGGCGATGTGTAGGACCGGTGCCGTCGATAGAGGGGGGGTGAATATCGATCATGAAAACTTCACAGATAACTTCGTAACTTTTGTTCTAGACTTAGAGTGTTAGCGCAGCGGAAAATAAATAGAACGAAGAAAGACAGAGAAAGACCACAGGTACACAGCGGATTTTTACTTGGTTCCCGACCCCCCAGGGTCAGTACATCCAAGGCCTATGCACGGGAACGCCCGTCCACTATTGGTCTCCTTTCCGGACTTTCCGGAGGCGGAGAAACCCGACTTACAGTGCAGTATTACAAGCAATAATATAGAAATTTAAATACAGTAATTAAAAAGCAAACCAACGAGACAAAGTTTGAAGCTCGACCGATCTGGACCTCCGAAGTGCTGCGCACCTCCTCCTGGAGCCTCCCGGTCGTAGAGCCTCGTTTCTAGCGCGTTGTAGTTGGTTAGAAAGCTTGGAATGCTTCTTGGGATTCGTGTCAGAAGCTGAGCGGTTGAAGCCCCTTATATAGGCCTCTTAGGGGCGCCCCGGACGCTGGGGGCGCCCCGGACGCTGGGGGCGCCCCGGACGCTGGGGGCGCCCCGGAAGACTCGGTCAAACTTTATCCCTGCGTCTACCTCGCCGCAGCTGATAACAGCTTTGACCAGGGCGCCCCGGATCTTCCGGGCGCCCATCTTGAACCCAGTCAGCGCTTATCCACTGCTTCGGACTCGCAGCAACGAAACAATGTTGACCCGGGCGCCCCGGACGCTCCGGGCGCCCCGGACGCTCCGGGCGCCCCGGTTGACACCTATTTTGACTGCATCACGAAACTGCTTCTTTAGTGCTGTCTGGGGGCGCCCCCACTGTTGGGGGCGCCCTGGTTGCATGGGGGCGCCCTGCTTAAAGCATGCAAGAGTTTTTTGCCTGGTTTACCTGCTTTGTCTCCGGTTCTTGATACCTGCAAGATACACAAACACAAAGCATAGATACATCTTATGTTAGCCTTAAGGACTTGGTTCGGACTTCGAATTTGCACGAAACCCTAGGTCGAACCGGCACGAGTTCCTATCCCCTAGAACTCGCCCTTCACCTACTCCTTTCAGGAGACGATTGCCACCCAGCCCTTCGGGTGGACTTTTGCTTAGCATCCGATACTTCTGGACCTCGAGACGCCCAATCCCTGACCCGTCTCTACTCCTGTCCTTAGTCATCACTCAGCTAAGTTGCTCAGTCCCTTGGACCAAGACTTCATTCCCTAGCAGTCCTTCGCTAGGTGCCTAGCAGCCCTTCGCTAGGTCTTCTATGCCTAGTAGTCCTTCACTAGGTGCCTAGCAGCCCTTCGCTAGGTATTAGGGTTACGATACCTAGCAGCCCTTCGCTAGGTCTTGAGATTTGCTCAGTCCCTTGGACCAAGACTTCATTCCCTAGCAGTCCTTCGCTAGGTGCCTAGCAGCCCTTCGCTAGGTCTTCTATGCCTAGTAGTCCTTCACTAGGTGCCTAGCAGCCCTTCGCTAGGTCTTAGGGTTACGATACCTAGCAGCCCTTCGCTAGGTGCCTAGCAGCCCTTCGCTAGGTCTTGAGGTTTCGATACCTAGCAACCCTTCGCTAGGTGCCCAGCAGCCCTTTGCTGGGACTTAGGGTTTCGATGCCTAGATTAACTAGGACTTTTCTTCAGCTAAGGTTACTTCTCTTTTGCTCCCCTTTGTCTGTTCAATGTATCACTGACTTAAGTGTATTGTCAAACATTAAAACACTTAAAGAGGAATATCATTGATGCAACTTACACCAACAATCTCCCCCTTTTTGATATTTGACAATAACTTAAGTTAGATTGGTTTAAGGGGCTAACTTACTATCCTTGGGGAAAAATTGACTTTAGTTTTGAACATATTTTTGATCCTCTAGAAAAAATTCTAGAAAAAAATAAGCAAAAATTTCTAACTTCTAACTTAAGAGCATACCTCTCCCCCTTTGTCATACATCAAAAAAACACAGGAAAATACTTGTACCAACAATGGGAAATTTTGGTTCTTTTTGAAAAATACTTGGTGCAGAAATTTTGAAAGCATTGTATTTTAAATGATATATTGCAAAAATTATGTAATTTTTGAAAAATATAAGTACCTTTGAAAATATATTGAATTTTTGAATAATTAAGTACTTTTGAAAAATGCATAACTTTTGAAAGAATGTTATTTTGGAAAATATAAATGTTATGCCTATTTTGCAAGTACTAAATGTTTTTCGGAAATAAGTGTTTTATGAAATATTTTTCAAGGTCAAGTAAATATTAATAGAATTTTGAAAAAAAATGATAGTACTTTTGAAAGAATATTTGGCTTTGAAAGACATAAGTACTTTTGAAAACATAATATTTGACTTCACTTGGTTAATTTTCCAGTCTGACACTATCCTGGGAACCCTTGTTGACTACAAGGACATTTTCCTAAGTGTCCTGGAGATTCTCCAATCCAAGTAAACATTATTTCAAAAATAATTTCACAAGTCACACAAATTCTTTTAATTTGACCTCCCCCTAAACTTGACCCAGTCCTGGGAAGCTTGTTGACCACAAGTACTCTTCCTCTGAGTCTTAAGGTTTGATTCAAATCAAAGAAATTTTCTAATAATTTAAAAGAAACTTTTTCAGTAGTTTGATTTAGACTCCCCTAAATCTGACATGTCTTAAGAGTCCTTGTAGATTATGAAATGGACTTTCCTCTGTGTCTTTAGGGTTTATCAAAATCAAACAAGACAGGTAAATTTTACAACATAAACCCTTTTTTTTCGAAAAACACACGTGATAACGATTTAAAGCTCAATTTTCGAAAAGTATTTTCAAATAATAGTAATTTTTTAAAGTGCAAATTTTTGAAAAAAAAATGAAAAGTACTCCCCCTGTACCCGATACCGTTTGACTCTATCTAAGTGCCTTAAGGAACTTTAGTGTTGTCCTAAGAGGCTTGTGTCTAATTGAGTGAGTCAAACAAATTTTTGAAAAGATATATTTTTGGAAAATATATAATATATATAATCAAACAGACAAGCATGAATTACATAAAAATATTATTATGTTGAAGCACTATTTTGAAAATATATTTTTATGAAAATATTCTAATAATTTTGAAAAACAATTTTGAAAAATATTTTTAATTCATTAGTCCTTAACATCTCACCCATTTTAGATGTATCAATACAACAAGCATGGTTGTCTTATAGGTGTATTGTGAGATGCTTGAATTATTTTTCTTAATTTATTTTTAATTCTAAGATTTAATTGAAGCTTGTGTTAGATTTGAATTTGACACGAAGTAACTTAAATTTGAATTTCAAAAATTGGCTTCCAGGTCTTGGCGAGGCACTAGGCCTTCTTTGGCCGTAGCCTTATTGGATCATCAACCCTTTCCTTGACAAAGCCTTTTAATGAAATTTCATTTTCAAAATTACTTTTTGAAAAATTCTGGTCTAACTAGTTTGAGTCTTGGATCGGTAGCTTCGGCTAGTTCCGCCAAGATGGCTTCCCTAACGTACTATCATCTCATCTCCACCCAATACTAGGTTGATCAAGTTTCAATTATTCTTTTTCCTATAGCCGTTCTAAATTATGCATAAAATTTAAATATGAATGACATGTCATATATTAACAAAATAAATAACAAATGCATGACATGGCAATTATGCATGAGTCAAACAATTCAAATTATTTTATTTAAGATTCTAAAAATGTATCAAATTCCCGATTTGATACATGACGAGTGAACCCGCGAAAATGTCAACCCACTTTGATATATTTTATGTTATTAGTTTTAATGGTTATAGTTTAGGTAAAATTTTATTTTAGTTTGAGTTTAAGTCATTTAAGATTTTAGTTGAGTTCATGTTAATTAAAAATTGATTAGATAAGAAAATTAATTAATCAATTGAGAATAAATGAATTTAAGTTTCAATTAATTTGGATTAAATTAAATTTTAATTTAATTTAAGTTTGAATTTGAATTTAATTTAAATTTAAATTAGAATCTAATTTAAATTTTAATTTCGAATTTAATTTATATTTGAATTTCGAATTTAATTAAGATTTAATTTAGATTTAATTTGAATTTAATTAAGATTTAACTTGAATTTAATTAAGATTTAACTTGATTTAATTAGATTTATTTTGAATTTAATTTGAATTTAATTTAATTTGAATTTAATTAATTTGAATTTAATTTAATTTGAATTTAAATAATTCTAATTTAATTTAATTTGAATTTAATTTAATTTGAATTTAATTTAATTTGAATTTAAATAATTCTAATTTAATTTAATTTGAATTTAATTTTAAATTGAATTTAATTTGAATTTAATTTAATTTAAATTTAAATTTAGTTTTAATTTGAATTTAATTTTAATTTGAATTTAATTTTAATTTGAATTTAATTTTAATTTAATTTAATTTTAATTTGAATTTAATTTTAATTTGAATTTAATTTAATTTGGATTTAATTTGAATTTAATTAGGATTAAATTAAGATTTAATTCGAATTTAAGATTAAGATTTAATTCGAATTTAAGATTAAGATTTAATTTAAGGATTAGATTAAGATCTAATTCGGATTTAATTAGGATTAAATTAAGATTTAATTCGGATTTAATTAGGATTAAATTAAGATTTAATTCGGATTTAATTAGGATTAAATTAAGATTTAATTAAGATTATAATGATTAATTAATAATTGTGGGTTTAAATTCATCATTTTCATTATTTCAAAATTTTCTTCTTCATTTTTATCTTTCTTTTCAAGTTTTTCTAATAATTTTGATTTATTTGAATTTTGTAATTTTTATTAACTATGGCCTTTATCTTAGATAGTTCTATATCCTCTTCAAGATTAGGTCTTTCAATATCCTTACAGTAGGTGGAGTAATTTGGGCCACTAATTAAGGTTTTGTAATAATTGTTGGTGCAGAATGCACCCAAGTCAAACCTGTGTTTTGATATTGGCAAATGGGTTCAAAAGTTAAGGGTTAGTTGTTGTCTAACAAGCTTCTTGAGTGTACAGGAAAAGCCCTAGCGAAGGAAGGCTAGGCACTGGCGAAGGACTGCCAGACAGGAGAAGCGCTAGCAAAGGACTGCTAGGCACTGGCAAAGGACCGCCAGAATGCTAAAGCCCTAGCGAAGGACTGCTAGGCTGGCGAAGGACTGCCAGAAGAAAAGACCTAGCGAAGGGCAGCTAGGCACCAAGCGAAGGGCAACTTGGTAACTCAAGACCTGGCGAAGGACTGCCGGGCAAAAGTCCAACTGGAGGATCCGGTTGGCACCAGGTAAACTCTCTCGAGAGGAGTAGGTGAGGACGCGTTCCCCTTTAGGGAACATTAGGCGTCGGTTCGACCTAGGGCTCCATTTTGGAGACCAAAGTCAGAACCAAGACAGCTAAGGCTGTATAAAATATAATTGTTATTTGGACTAACCCTGGATGCAGGATCGAAGGACTGAGTATCTGCAGCTCAGAGAGCCTCGAAGGAGTGAGGCAGAAGCTGAGCAGGGCGCCCCGAACGACCAGGGCGCCCCCAAGGTCAACCCAAGTCTGTAACAACCTCGACGCGTTTCGCCCCGCTTGTCGCGGGCGCCCTGCGTGTCTCGGGCGCCCCCACTGCCAGCTGCCGAAGCGCATCCCTGCGAAGCCGAAGAGATGAGGCTTTGACCGGTCAATCCGGGCGCCCCGAGTCCTCCGGGCGCCCCGGTCAAACCGGATCCCGAGGATAATGGGATCAGACGGCGACCGAGCTACAACCGGATCTGCTGCCACGTGCGGGGCGCCCCCGTCGACCAGGGCGCCCCTAGGCCCTATATAAAGGGCCCTCGACCTCTTTCTTCAGAGCATCAATCACTGCGACGCTTCCACGCTCTTCTGCTTCCACGACACGCTCCCGAACTCTTCCAACTCGAGCTGACGACGTCCTGCTGCTCCAACACTTCGATCTACACCGGACGTCGGTAACGAAGAGCTTGATTAAGTTTACTACTCTGATTCTGTAATACTTTTTATTGTAAAATTTCTCGAACGTATAGAATTGCCCGCAGAAAATGGTCAACGACCGTGCGCCTTGGAGTAGGAGTCGACACAGGCTCCGAACCAAGTAAAACGACCTTGTTAGCATTGTTTTTGTGTCTTATTTCTGCTGCGCACTTACTCTTTTTAAATCCGAACGATTTGCGACATTCACCCCCCCCCCTCTCTCGCATTTCTCGATCCAACAAGTGGTATCAGAGCGGGGAATTCAAACTTGGTGCAACCACCAGTTTGAAAATTTCAGATTTTTTTTCTTTTTCTCAATTTTTTGTTAAATATTTTTCGTTCGAACTTTTCTTTCAAGGTTGGTGCAACACCCCTTGAAATTTGTTTTTATTTATTCTTTCCGCACTACTAATACAAGACCAAGTCTTGGAATATTGTTTGTTGGTTTTTTTGTTGTTTGCTATTTCAGAACAAATGGCCATCCAAGAAGGCTTTAGCACCGCCAGACCTCCACTTTTCAGTGGAGAAGACTTTCCTTACTGGAAAAGTCGAATGGAGGTCCACCTGAAAACTCAGGTGGATATGTGGATAATCATCCAGTCTGGACTGATGATTCCCACAAATGTTGAAGGCGTACCGCAAAACTACTCAGAGTGGGACACTGCCCTTAAATGCAAAATCGAAGCTGACGCCAAAGCAACTCAGACCCTCCAATGCGGACTAACGAAAGAGGAGCTGTACCGCGTAGGCCCTTTCAACAGTGCCAAGGAGCTATGGGCTAAACTGATCGAGCTCCACGAAGGAACTTCAGATACGAGGATTAGCAAACGGGATCTGCTATTGAACAAGCTCTTCACCATCAGAATGGCAGATAACGAGACAGCAGCTCAGCTCCATGCCAGAATCCAGGAATTGATGAACGGTCTTCACGCAATAGGTCACCAGGTTCAAAACCGTGATCTTATAAGGTATGCCCTAAACGCGTTCCCTAGGACCACCTTGTGGGCATCTATGGTAGATGCATACAAGGTCTCTAGGGTTCTTTCAAAAATTAAGTTAGATGAGTTATTTTCTGAACTTGAACTTCATGAACAGACTAACTGCAATTTGGCCGAGAAAAGTATAGCTTTCTTTGCAGGGAAAACAGGAAGGACGACTAAGAAGAAAACTCAAGTTGAACCCGAGTCTATCTCAGACTCAGAAACAGAAGATCAAGAAGGAGATCAATCTGAACTGGTCCGGCTAGCTCGAAGCTACTACAAAAAGTTGAAGAACCAAGCCAACACACGGAGAACAAGCCGAAGAAAGGATGAACTAGCTGAACCAGCAACTGACAAACACAAGCCCAACGTAACCTGCTACGAATGCAAGAAGAAGGGCCACTACAAGACTGAATGTCCAAGCCTAAAGGAGTCCAAAAAGACCAGAAAGAAGAAGGCACTCCAAGCAACCTGGGACGAGTCTTCCTCAGAAGAAGAAGAAGAAGCACCGCAGTCCAATCTTCTAGCCCTGACCGCTTCGGATCAAATCGAGACTGACTCAGACTCGGACCAGGACGACGGCAAGCTGACCTTCTCCGACGACGGCGAAATAAGGGTAACAGGTTTTTCAAAATTGCAATTAAATTCTCTTATCTCATATCTATCCCGAGATTTGGCGAAAGCCAAACTCCGAATCGAGTCCCTCCGACAGGAAGTAAAACTCCTGAAAGAGGGAGCTGAGTCTAAATCCTTAACTGAGAAAATTCAGGAAGGAACCCCTGATCAAGTTGAAAAACTTGAATCAGAGAACTCCTCCCTGAAAACTCAAGTTAAGGACTTAAGAACAGCTTTAGAACGATTCACTTCTGGTTCCAAGAACCTTGATATGATTCTTGGAAAACAGAAGTCTGTTCTAAACCGATCCGGACTTGGCTACAGAACCAAATCTCGGCAAAGATCTTACTTTGCTGTACTGAACCGGTCAAGACCTAAGGTTCAGGCATGGGTGCCAAAACTGTGCCTGACTAAACCAACTGGTTCAAATCAATTTTGGATCCCCAAGGACAAGATTCACATCTTGCCTAACCCATACAGAGGCTTTAGTCCAGGGGGAGTCAAAATCAAAACAATTTTTATAATTAGATAATTTTTTTTTGTAATTGCTTAATTGCATGTTTATTTAATTTTCTGCAAGTTGCCATGCTTAGAATTAGGAATGGTTAGACTTAAGGACTAAATTACTTGAAATTTGAAAACATAGTATTGGGAGGAGGTGAGATGATAGTACGTTGGGGAAACCAACTCTAATAAGATCAAGTCTACTTGGTCTCTTTAGACTGATGAAACCAGCCGAAGCTACCGATCCAAGACCCAAGCTAGTCAGACCAGAAAATGACCTAATTTAATTTGAAAATGAAATTTCATTAAAAGGCATTGTCAAGGAAAGGGTGGATGATCCCATAAGGCTACGGCCAAAGAAGGCCTAGTGCCTCGCCAAGACCTGGAAGCCAATTTCTGAAATTCAAATTCAAATTATCTTTTGTCAAATTCGAATCTAACTCAAATTTCAAATAATTATAGACTCTAACTTGTTTTCAAAATTTCTTAAACCTATTTCTTTTTCGAAAAACTTTTAATCAGTTTTCAAAATTTCTGTTCTCTAAATTTTGTTTCAAAACTAAATAAACTTTTCAAAATAAATTAAAACTTCTTTTTAAAATTAATTTTAACCCTCAAACCTGTCTCACAAAAATCTTAAGGTTAACGTGATTGAAAATCCTTGACTGGAGTGAGACAGACTAGGAAGTGAAACTCAATTAAGCTATCTCTAACTCAAATTGGATCCAAATCACCAAAAATTCTTTATGTGTAGGAACATAAAGATTTGGACCAATGGATGTTAGATAGCGGGTGCTCCAGACACATGACTGGAGACAAATTGAAGTTCACCAAACTAAAATTCAAAGACCTGGGTTCAGTGGCCTTTGGAAATAATGCTACACTCAAGATAATTGGGTCAGGTAATATTGAACTTAAGTCCAATTTCATTATTAAAAAGGTTCTATTGGTTGAAAACTTTAGTTTTAACTTACTTAGCATAAGTCAGTTATGTGATTCTGGTTATGTAGTTACTTTCAACAATTCTAATTGCCTGATTAGAAATGCACAAGACTCAAAAATTATGCTTAAGGGCACTAGGAAAAACAATGTATACACTATAAATCTTCCCCTTATACCCAAATGTATGTTAACACAATTAGAACAATCAAAACTCTGGCATAGGAGATTAGGTCATACCAATCTAAGAACTATCTCAAAAATTACCCAACTTGGCTTAATCAAAGGTGTCCCCAAAATTAAGAATAATGAAAACCTAATATGTGAATCTTGTAATCAAGACAAACAAACCAAGTCTAGTCACAAATTGATCCAATCTGATCAAACCCAAACCACACTTGAGCTCCTACACCTTGACCTATTTGATTCACATGGAGCCATGTCACTAAGTGGAAACCGATACTGCTTAGTGATAATTGATGACTACTCTAGGTTCACCTGGGTTAGGTTTCTAAAGACCAAAGATGAAACCCTGAACCTATTTAACAACTTTTGTAAATTGATTGAGAATCAAAATAATACCAAAATCAAAAGACTTGGGTCTGACCACGGGGGAGAATTCGAGAATCAGAGATTCGAAGAATTATGTAAAATAAATGGATATAAACACAAATTTTCGTGTCCTAGAACTCCCCAACAAAATGGTATAGTAGAAAGGAAAAATAGAACCCTACAGGAAGCTGCCAGGGCTATGCTCAATGAATTTGACCTACCTAACCATTATTGGGCAGAAGCAATTAGCACAGCTTGCTATATCCAAAATAGGATTCTACCTAATAAAAGGTTAAATAAAACACCCTATGAACTTTACTACCATAGACTTCCAAACCTACACTATCTTAGAGTCTTTGGATGTAAAGTCCATATTCTTAATACCAAAGACTATCTTGGAAAGTTTCAATCCAAGTCAAACCCAGGTATCTTCTTAGGGTATTCTACAACAAGTAGAGCTTATAGAGTCTACAATAAGATAACTAAGAAAATTGAAGAAACAACCAACTTAATATTTGATGAAGAAATTAACCTAAAATCTGATAATTCTGACTTAGCTTCATCAAATACTGATCAAGAAGATAACTCTGAAACCCCAATTGAACCCTTAATGACTAACCAATTGAACCAACTTCTGAATCAGTTGAACCAACCAATGAACCCAGAACTGAACCTATTGGACCAGCTGGACCTGAAGCTGAGCCCAAGTACTAGAAAAACCAAGAAACTCAGACTAAGTCACCCAGCTGACCAAATCGTAGGTGATCCAACCTTAGGAGTCAGAACTAGAGATTCCTATAGAAATCTTAGTCAAATAGCCATGATTTCAAAGATTGAACCTAAGACTATTGAGGAAGCCCTACCTGATCCTGACTGGATCCTAGCCATGCAAGAAGAGTTAGCCCAATTTGAGAGAAACCAAGTCTGGAGTTAGTACCTAAGCCTAAGGGCAAATCTGTAATTGACACCAAGTGAGTATTTAGGAATAAGTTAAAACGACCAAGGTGAAATAGTCCGAAATAAAAGCCGCCGATTAGTAGCTAAGGGATTCAGTCAAGTAGAAGGGTTGGATTATGATGAAACCTATGCCCTGTAGCTTAGACTTTGAGTCTATTAGGATGTTACTAGCCTTTGCATCCCATAAAAGGATTTAAATTATACCAAATGGATGTAAAGTCAGCCTTCTTAAATGGGCTTATTAAGGAAGAAGTTTATGTAGGACAACCCCCAGGATTTGAGGATATAGAAAAACCCGATCATGTCTACAAACTTAGTAAAGCCCTTTATGGACTAAAACAAGCACCCAGGGCCTGGTATGAAAGATTATCCAATTACCTGATTCTAAAGAATTCAAACAAGGTCAAATTGACCCAACCTTGTTTGTTAAAATTTTAGAAAAGGATATATTTATTGCCCAAATTTACGTAGATGATATAATATTTGGATCAACTAACTCTAAATTTCTAAAAGAATTTGTAACAATAATGGAAAATGAGTTTGAAATGAGTTTAGTTGGGGAACTCAACTTTTTCCTAGGGTTACA
>JAGFNQ010008838.1:0-20745 GCA_024364735.1 Boesenbergia rotunda | reverse complement strand
GATCCATTGCAAAACCGAGTGTGCTCAGTCGCTCAATGTACCCCAACATCTTCAACACAAACTGTGAGACAGAAGTGCCTTCCTGCATCTTAGAGGTGAAGAGGAGTCTGGAGACCTCGAACCTTTCGGATCTCGCCTGCTCGTCAAATAACTCATGAAGATGGAAGATGATGGTATAAGCATCCATATGCTCATGCTGCTTTTGCAGCTCAGGTACCATAGCGGCTAGCATGATGCAACTCGCAAGTTCAGAATCGGTCACATGTTTCTGATAGGCCACTAACTGGTCTGGAGTTGCATTTTCTGGAGGACGGTTGGGAAGTTGATCTTCAAGGACATAAGCAAGCTTCTCTGCCTTGAGGACTATCCTCAGGTTTCGAAGCCAGTCCATGAAGTTTGGCCCAGTCAGTTTATTGGTGTCCAAAATGGAACGCAAATTCAGAGAAGACATGATCGAGTGATTATCCTAGAAATACAAATTGAGCTTATGTGAGAAGAATGATAAAGAATGCATCAACATACATTAATTAAATCCTATTTATTTTTCGAATTGAATAACCCTTTTTATCAATTCGGGAGATCGTAGGAACATCTCCAAATAGGTTGATATCCAACCATAGATAAGAACAACCATGGCTGTGGCCATCAAGTTATTCTTAGCTATGAAGGTAGGTAATTATACCGATTACATATCACATATATGTAACTATCACTTTATGCTATCAACTAATTGAATGTTTGCATAAATCATTGGGTTGTTAACTCATTAACAAGTATGCAACAATATACATAGCACCCAACTGCACCTCTCTTTACATCGACCTTGGCTGTGGCACAACAAATCGATGCTCCAAGCTTAAGGCTGACCCATTAATCAAGAAAATAGTTTTAATATGGTTGAAGCTCATTCAACCGTTTAGTCAGGCTTGGATGTGTCCAACAACCAAAACTAAGGATTGACATCTGACTCCAACTATATTTATCATAAACTAATTCCATGGTTTTGAACATGTTGAGGTTCAAGCCGGGCATGGATGTGTCCATCAACCCAAACGAGAACAAAACTCCGGTTCTAACCCATATTAATGGAAGGTGTTGACCTTAATATTTTGTAAGGGGTTTGGGTCTCATCCTTTCTTTTCTAAAGCACATTCATGACATATAATTATGTCATGCACTAAACGATTTCCTTAATAAAGTATGTATGTGACTTAATTTATCAAGTCTCATTAATTGAATTAGGAACTGGATTTCCTAATTCTAATTTCATACTTTATTCAAGGAATTGTTTTGGGAAACAATTTCCTAAATTGTCATAATCAATTTCGGAAATAATATGTTTAAGACTTTGATTTCTCTAAATCAAATCTTATTAAATTAAGAGACAGATTCCCTTAATTCAACCACATATTATTTTCATGAAAATCTTATTTAAGAAAACTCTATAGGAAACCATTTTCCTAATTAATTTTGGAGACAACAATATGTAAGAGCATCACCTCTTAAATCAAATAGGGAAATTATCGTTTGAGAATCACCTCAAAATTTCCAAGATTTGATTACATATTTTATTTATGGATTTATTAATTACAACAAAATATTTTCTTTGAGTGGCTCCCCGAGGCTCAGATACCCAAAAAAAAGGAATTTGTTGCAAATCTAATTTGGTCCGCTCCCCGAGGCGTAACCAAATTAAACATGACAATTTTATTCAAAATTAGGAAATTAAATTACAACAACTAACTTTAAATTGTACGGCTCCCCGAGGCTCAATCCAATATAAAGAATTTTGTTAATAATTTAAAACCAATTCGAATTTAATTGTCAATTAATGATCCATAAATTTGTCTAGACTTTCTTTGAAAGAAAGTGCCCAAAACTGTGAGATTTCATAATAGGTTTTCAGAATAATTGTAAGTTTCTGGTACAAAGAAAACTTACATATTTCCAAAATTGGAAAATTTCCAAAATTGGAAAGTTTCCAAAAATGGGAAGTTTTCACAATTATCATAAAATTTTAGAAACTGGGATATTTCAAAAGTTTACGAAATTTCATGAGGATTTCCAAACTTTGAAATTCCTAAATCTAAAATTTATCATAATTGGAAAGTTTCCATAATTAGAAATTTTTCCAAAATTGAGATCATGACAAAGTTTTCCGTAAAACAACTATATGATTATGTCGAACACTAACCTGCTCTGATACCACTATTGGGACCGGGTGCATGTTGACATGGATACGGGTTCGTAATTTTAAAATTTAATTACGTGCAGCGGAAGGTTTAGCATAAATAATTTCTCAAATTATTTTAACCACGTATCTAGCATGCAACCTTATGTTGTGGAGACATGATCATACATTTAAAATTTTGCAGAAAGTAAACTAATTTACTTAATACCTCGCGTAACTCGAAGAAAGGGACGAGATCCAACCGTAGCGTCCCTTGGAAGCTCCGCCTCTATTCGCGTCCACGCCGAGTTTTCTTCGGGATGACTTCGCAAAGCCACGAGTTTCGTGCCGACAAGAACTACTAGATTCTCCAAAGGCACGACAAGAATACCAAGAGAGAGATGGAAAGACTAACCACCAAACGAAGAACGGAATCAAGATTCCGGGAGGAAGGAAGGAGTCGTGCCCGCTCCTTCTTCTTCTTCGGCCTCTTCTTAGTGGTGGAAGCTCACGGCAAAGAGGGAGGGCTCTAGGGCCGGCGGCACTAGAAGAGGGAGAGAGAAGGAGAGGGAGAGAGGCTAGGCAAGAATCCTTGATCTCTTTGATTAATTTCCAAGCCTTGCCTTGGTACCTTTATATAGTAGTCTCTTAATCGCCAAGTCTCCTCTTAACAGAATAAATTTTTCATAAGAAATTTATCTTATAAATTTTTCTATGAATTATTCCGTTATGCTAAGTTTTTATTATAACTTAATTTATAATAAAAACAACCATGTCTCCCCTTTTATTATGGAAAGAAATTTCTTTATATAAATTTCTTTATCATGGTAAATCAATCCATTATTGATTTTATAAAATAAAATAAACCAATCCAAGGTTTATTTTAATTTCCATGAAAAATAAATCTCTTTATATAAATTTCTTTATATAAATTTCTTTATACAAATTTCTTTATCCATAATTTTATAAGACAAACCACGCGCGGTTTATTTTATAAATTTGAACCAAACAATTTGGTTCTTCCCTCTTATTGTGGCCGGCCAAACAAAGAGGGTGGGGACCCTCTTTGGCCGGCCAAACCCAAGCCACGATCTCACGAATTAATCTCATTTAATTCGTTCAATAAGTCTTCAAAAGACTTAGCCATTTTATGCTTCCGATGCGTCTCTGAAAAATTCAGATTCGACTTATCTCTCTTGATCGGAAAATCTAATTTTCAACTCGTTTTAAATCCCTCAGATTACTCGTAGTGCGTGTGACTAAATAGGCTTTCGATTTATGTTGGTCGTCTATAATCAATCAATTATAGAACGATCATGAGTGGCACCTAGTAGTACATCATGACCCCCAATTAATCGAAAGATCAACGGTTGACCTCAGAAATAATTCTGAAACCCTTCAGCAGCTATAATGAGTCGTGCCCCATTCCCTTCACCATCTTATACCCACTTGGTTCAGGACACGGTCTATGTGTGTCAGTCTCCACTAGGCTGACTACGTCACACCTAGCCCAAGCAATGTCTTTCTCGTCCAACGGATTCTAATTACTCTCATGTTTCTGAAAGATTCATACTCGGAACATGTGATGCTCTGGCCAGAGGCTTCGAGTAACAATCCGACGATAGGCCTTGGGTATACGTCTTCTCGCAAGGAGTGGTGAATCCTTTGTAGGCTGTTCAAACATCTTCGGGCATTTCGGCTTATACCCAATCATCCTGGGTCCACACCTCCTTGGAGATGCTTGCTTAAGATGTCAAAGTATAAGTCTTCATGACCAAGATGACTTGAACACCGCAAGTCAAAGGAACATCGCACTTAAGCTGCAGTAAGAACTTCATTGACATATCTATATGTAGATTACCATATGAAGTTTTACAGCTAGTCACTCCAATGAACTAGTTCCCTTAACTAGCATTCATGTTTATCTCCGGACATCCCAATGTCACCAGCCAGTGAGAATCAGCTGATTAGAGAATAACCCATGCTAGTCTCAACAGAATTGATAGTGTCCGTATTTATCAATTCATCGACTAGGGACAATTTCAATACTTCACAATTGCACATGTAGAGATAATAACTAGTTGTGAATTCATCACAAATTCTCTCATGCTATGAATTGTATTGCGGACATTCAGTAAATGAGTTTAATATCTTAATCAAATACACGAACATGTATACTCAAATAGTGAATATTCATTTATTAAAGTAAATGATTACAATCATAAGGCGATTGCCTTAGGACACTTCTCTCATATTACTAACAGTGTGGGCACATGCCCACTTATAACTCACACAGAGCAAGAGTCCAGATGACTCTCGAGTGACCATGATGGAGTGTGGGCAACCACATCCGGTTGGCCATGAGTTCGGCGGGTGCATGAGAGCATGCCCACTTATAACTCGCACAGAACGAGAGTCTAAACACCGCTCAGGCGACCATGATGGAGCATGGGCAGCCACGTCCGATCGACAATGAAATCGGCGAGTGCATGGGAGCATACCCACTTATAACTCGCATGGAACGAGAGTCTAGACACCGCTTGGGTGACCATGATGGAGCGTGGGTAGCCACGTCCAATCGACGGGTGTGTGAAAACATGCCTACTTATTACTCGCATAGAGTGAGAGTCTAGATACCACTTGGGCGAGCATGATGGAGCGTGGGTAGCCACGTCTGGTCAGCTACGAGGTCGGTGGGTGTGTGAGAGCATGCTCACTTATAGATCACAAGAAGCGAGAGTCTGGAAACACTCCTAGAGAAGTCACTCGGGTCCCTGCACCATGTATTTTTGCATAACGACTACAATGGGGAGATTATAGGGATTCTTAATCTTGATACAAACACAGATGAGTTGCACTCCAAGGTCGATCGAGTCTTTTCCCGTGGCCGTCCTATAAATAGTAGGCTCCGGAAGTCAGCTTCTGCATCACTTTAAGGGCCCCCATTGGGGGATTCTTGACTTGCTTCCATACTAAATCGTCGACTTGAAAAGCCCGGGGTAACACCTTCTGGTTATACCTTTGTTGCATTCTCTGACAGTATGATATCATCAGAGTAGCTACCATGTCTCTTATCTCAATGACCAAAACCAATTCTGGGAGTCGTCATTCCTCGTTGTTGTGATCATAGAACCTTCTCCGATCGGACTTGCATCCGACCACAACCTGTATGACAACCTCGCCTCAGTAGACTAGGTGAAATGGGGTGTAACCCACCCCCTCTCGTGGAGTGGTCCGCTAATCCTACAAGGCGCTGGGCAGCTCCTCCGTCCAAGAGCCATCAACATGATCCAACTTTGTCTTTTGCCCTCTATTGATCTCCCGATTAGCGACTTTTGCATGGCTATTTCTCTGTAGATTAGCCATGGAAGTAAATGCTTGCTTTATCCCGCATGCTGAACACCACTCCTGGATCTTTTTGCCTTGAAATTGCTACCGATTGTTTGAGACTAACTTATGCAAGATCCTATACAAGCATAGGATGTTTTGGTAAAGGAACTTTATGACCACCTTCTCTGTGATCTGGGCTAGCGCCTCTGCCTCAATCCACTTCAAGAAATAATCCACAACTACCAACAGGAACCTCTTCTAAGTAGGCACCACTGGAAAAAGTCCCACGATATATATCCCCCACTGGTCGAAGGGACACGACACTGTAAAGTGTTGGATCGAGAATAACGATAGAGGGGGGTGAATATCGTAAAATGTTTTCGGTTTGAAAAAGAGAAAATGCAGCGGAAAAATTAAAAACAAAACAACACACGAACACAAAGATTTTACTTGGTTCGGAGTTGTAACGACCCGGAAAATTCTCTTAATATTTTCTTAAAATATTAAGCATGTTTAAATAATTTTCCAAGGGACCTAGAAATATTAAGGAGAACTTAGGCCTAGAAAATCCATGTTTTCTCATTTAAATTGAGAAAACTAAGTACCAATAAGCTTTAAATGGGCTCCAAAAATGGGTATTAATTAGGTAAAATTAATATAAATTAGGTAAAATTAATATAAATGTAAAGGAATTTTATTTAGGAATATTGGCATAATTATGGGTGATTTTAGGGGGATTTTCGGAATTTAGGAAATAAAAATAATAAAATAAATGAAATAAAAATAAAATAAAAATAAAGGTGCATGAGCCAAGGATTGAACCTTGGACCTCTTCTACAACCATGTAAGCCTTAACCAACTCACCTAGCAAGGGATTTCTATGAGGAAATGAAATGGATATAAGTTAAGATTAAGAAGAAGATGAAGAGTCATGGAGAGACTCTTCATTTACCTCTTTAATGGATGATAAATAGGGGGTTTGGGAGTTTCATTCTCTCTTCTTTCAATTGCATTTCCTCCTCTCTTCCTCCCTCATTCTAGCCGACCACTCCTAGAGGGTTTTCCCCTTGGAAAAGCTTCCTCCAAGGTTCCATCTCCTAGATCTAAAGTCTCTTCCAAGGATACAAGGACAAGGGTGTTCAAGGGTCCAAAGATCTTACCATTTTCTTCTCTTCCAAGGTTCGAAAAATCAAGAAACCCAAATTAAGACTCCCTCACCTGTGGTATAATAGTTCCCTATGATTTTTATGATTTTTAGTATGATATATAGTGGTTGGTTTTCGAATTGGATGTTGAAAGGAAAGAAAACCGAGACCCTCATGTTTAAGGGTTTCGGCCACCATGATTTACAGGTCTATAATTATGCTAAAAATCATGATAATGTTATTTAATGTTCCCTTATGATTTGTATAGGTTAAGTATAATTTTTGGGAATTTTTGGAGTACCCTAGGACACCCTAGGGTTTCGGCCAACATGAAAGAAACAAAACTAAGAACCCTCATGTTTAAGGGTTTCGGCCACCATGATTTACAGGTCTATAATTGTGCTAAAAATCATGATAATGATATTTAATGTTCCATTATGATGTGTAGAGGTTAAGTATGATTTTTGGGAATTTTTGGAGTACCCTAGGACACCCTAGGGTTTCGGCCAACATGAAAGAAACAAAACTAAGAACCCTAAGTTTAAGGGTTCCGGCCACCATGATTTACAGGTCTATAATTATGCTAAAAATTATGATAATGTTATTTAATGTTCCCTTATGATGTGTAGAGGTTAAGTATAATTTTTGGGAATATTTGGAGTACCCTAGGACACCCTAGGGTTTCGGCCAACATGAAAGAAACAAAACTAAGAACCCTGAGTTTAAGGGTTTCGGTCACCATGATTTAAAGGTCTATAATTAAGCCAAAAATCTTGATAATGTTAATTTATGTTCCCTTATGATGTGTGGAGGTTAAGTATAAATTCTGGGAATTTTTGGATTACCCTAGAGACCCCATATGTTTCGGCCAACCTCAAGGGCCCAAGGGTTAGGGTTGAGCCTTTAACTTCAAGTATATGTTTATGTGTTTCCATGATAAGTATGATAAGTATATGTTCAGGATATGAATGATGCCATGATAAGAATGATAGGGTTATGATCATGATAAAAATGATGCTATGATATGTTAGGTTCATGATATGAATGATGCCATGTTAAGTATGTTATGTTTATGTTTAAGAATGAGGATGATGCCATGTTTAAGAATGAAAATGATGCCATGTTAAGTATGTTATATTTATGTTTAAGAATGAAAATGATGTCATATTTAAGAATGAAAATGATGTCATGTTAAGAATGAAAATGATGCCATGTCTAAAAAAATGAAAGTGAAGAATGAAGTTAAGGTTCATGCCTTTAAGGCATAATGATGATGTTAAGTATGATGAATGAATGAATATGCTATGAATGATGATGAATGAAAGATGATGCTTATGTCTTTAAGGCATAAATATGCTAAGACGGCATGGTCGATGGTCGACGGTACGACGGTCGTGAGGACCGGTAAATGGGCCGGTAGACGGGCCGAGCCGTAACAAGTTATGCTATGTTAAAGATGCCATGAATGCCATATGAATGATGAAGCATGAAAAGTATTTTACTTTATGTATGGGCTTGTACCGGACCGAAGTATGGGTCCAAGGGATGGGCACCTTAAGAACGCCCCGGTTTTGGACTACCGTAGCTGTCCACGGTTCTGGCACTACCGGAGCTGTGCAACAGGGATGGGCACCTTAAGAACGCCTCGGTTCGGGGACTACCGACTATGCTGTCCTTACCCTAGTAGGTTGGGGCTCGCGACCTCGGACTTGCTAGGGATGCGCGCAATGATGTATGTATGTGGTACAAGCCGGGGACCCCAAATGATGTTATGATGATTATGCTTAAGCAATGAAAAGTATGTTTTAAAAGTTAAGCATCCTTATGTATATGCATTCCACTCATGCATCCATTCATGTTATGCATTATGCTATGTTGATAAGATTTTATGCTTACGTTTCATGTTAAGAAGTATGCATGAGAATGAATGAATTATGCCATGCTTAGAATGTTCACTATGTTTATGATTTATGCCATGAATTATGTCATGCTTAGAATGTTCACTATGTTTACGATATGTCATGAATTATGCCATGCTTAGAATGTTCACTATGTTTATGATTTATGCCATGAATTATGCCATGCTTAGAATGTTCACTATGTTTACGATATGCCATGAATTATGCCATGCTTAGAATGTTCACTATGTTTATGATTCATGCCATGAATTATGCCATGCTTAGAATGGTCACTATGTTTACGATATGCCATGAATTATGCCATGCTTAGAATGTTCACTATGTTTATGAATTGTGCCATGAGAATGAATGAATTATGTCATGCTTAGAATGTCTATGATGTTTATGTTTATGCCATGTATCATGTCATGCTTAGAATGTTACTATGTTTATGTTCATGTCATGCTATGTATACGATAAGTGATGCAAGATGTTATGTTCTAAGTAGAGCACCAAGTATGTTAATGTTTTATGTGCTCATTATGAGATGATGAATGATGGATGGTTTTGTGAGTAGGAAAGAGTCTTACTAAGCCTGTATGCTTATAGTCTTATTTCCTTATACCGCAGATCATTCAAGGGGATAATGAAGGAAGCAGCAGGAGGGCAAGAACGCATGTGTGATGTAGTGACTTGGCCCAGGAACTATATGTTTACTTATGTGTTTGAATAATGACTTATGGAACCTTATGATATGATGTTATGTGAGATATGTTAGGATGCTTAAGTTCAAAGTTAATATGTTAAGGTTCCCATGTCAATAAGTTAAGAATGGTAACAGGGCATGTATAAGTTAAGTTATTCCGCTGCCTTATGATGTCTACATGCCCTAAGCATGTTAACGTAACACCGCTTAGGAAAAAAAAACAGGCGTTACAGGTTGGTATCAGAGCAGTTACCATCTCACTACACACACATCAAGCCCTCTTCCTGCCGCTTCCAAGTAAGTACATTTTTATGCATATCTTATGATAGTAAGTACTTTTAGGATACCTTATGTTCTTTAAATATGTAAGTATGAATGATGACTTATGATAGATGATGGAAAGTATTGCAAATATGAACGATATTTTATTTTATTTTATTTATTTATTTAGAATTTAATATGGGGGTAGGAATAACAATAACTCATATTATCCATACTTGTCCTTTATGAAGGAAAGCATGGCTAGAAGACAGAGTAACAAACTAATGTGTAAGGCAGAATTAACTAATGTAATTCATAGCTTAGGTTGTGAACTAAGATTTCGGAACCCAACTATTATTAGGTTTACCCATAATTATAATAAGTATATAATTATGATATATGCCTATAATTACATCATAGGGCTATTAATGGCACTAGCTCAATTATGACAATCATGTATGTCACTTATATCATCAAGGATATAAGTATAAATGGCCGTGAGTAAAATACACATAATCACGTATGTCAAATTGGCAATATTATGAGTTCCTTGGATTAAAGAATTAACCCTTATTCGATGCATCTGGGATCCACGAAAATGTATCAAGACCTGAAGGAGAAATTCTGGTGGTCCGGTATGAAGAGAGACGTGGCTCAGCATGTTAGTACTTGCCTGACCTACAAACGAGTGAAAGCAGAACACCAGCGACCCGGAGGAGTTATGCAGCCACTTTCGATTCCGGAATGGAAATGGGAAGATATATCGATGGATTTTATTTCAGGACTTCCCAAGACTACAAACGGGTATGATGGGGTTTGGGTAATTGTGGACAGGCTGACGAAGTCTGCTCACTTCCTAGCAGTCAAGATGACTTATTCGATTGAGCAACTAGCTCAATTATACGCTAGGGAAATAATTAGACTCCATGGAGTTCCCAAGACTATCACCTCTGATAGAGATGGTCGCTTTATCTCACGTTTTTGGGAGTGCGTCCAGAAGTCTCTGGGCACTAAACTGTGGTTCAGTACTGCTTTTCACCCTCAGACTGATGGGCAAACTGAATGAGTGAATCAAGTACTGGAGGATATGTTGAGAGTTTGTGCCCTGGATTTCAAAGGAAGTTGGTGCCGATATCTATGTTTAGTGGAATTCGCTTACAACAATAGCTACCAAGCTATTATTGGAATGGCACCTTATGAAGTTTTGTACGGGAGGAGATGTAGATCTTCAATCTGTTGGTACGAAGGTGGTGAAAAGAAGGCAATGGGGCTCACGACAGACCTAATCGACGACACCACCCGAGCGATACAGAACATTCGGCAACGGATAGAAACTGCTCAGAGCCGGCAGAAGAGTTATGCTGATGTCCGGCGTAGACCACTGGAATTTAATGCTGGAGATTGGGTATTTCTCAAAGTGGCTCCTATGAAGGGAGTGACCAGATTTGGGAAGAAAGGAAAATTAAGTCCGCGCTATGTGGGGCCGTACCTGATTCTGAAAAGAGTCGGTAAGGTGGCATATGAGCTGGAGCTGCCTCCAGAGATGTCAGCTATCCATAACATATTCCATGTGTCCCTGCTGAAAAAGTGTATCCCAAATATGGACCAAGTGATCGAGCCACAGACGGTGCAAGTGCAAGAGGACCTAAGCTATGAGAGCAGACCCATCCAGATTTTGGACAGGGAAATTAAGAAGCTGAGGAGTAAGGAAGTGCCCTTAGTCAAGGTCCTATGGCAAAGTCAACGGTTCGAAGAAGCTACCTGGGAGCGCGAGGACGAGATGAGGCGCAAGTACCCGGAGTTATTCTAAGTTCGAGGACGAACTTTCACGAGGTATGGGGGATTGTAACGACCCAGAAAATTCTCTTAATATTTTCTTAAAATATTAAGCATGTTTAAATAATTTTCCAAGGGACCTAGAAATATTAAGGAGAACTTAGGCCTAGAAAATCCATGTTTTCTCATTTAAATTGAGAAAACTAAGTACTAATGAGCTTTAAATGGGCTCCGAAAATGGGTATTAATTAGGTAAAATTAATATAAATGTAAAAGAATTTTATTTAGGAATATTGGCATAATTATGGGTGATTTTAGGGGGATTTTCGGAATTTAGGAAATAAAAATAATAAAATAAATGAAATAAAAATAAAATAAAAATAAAGGTGCATGAGCCAAGGATTGAACCTTGGACCTCTTGTACAACCATGTAAACCTTAACCAACTCACCTAGCAAGGGATTTCTATGAGGAAATGAAATGGATATAAGTTAAGATTAAGAAGAAGATGAAGAGTCATGGAGAGACTCTTCATTTACCTCTTTAATGGATGATAAATAGGGGTGTTTGGGAGTTTCATTCTCTCTTCTTTCAATTGCATTTCCTCCTCTCTTCCTCCCTCATTCTAGCCGACCACTCCTAGAGGGTTTTCCCCTTGGAAAAGCTTCCTCCAAGGTTCCATCTCCTAGATCTAAAGTCTCTTCCAAGGATACAAGGACAAGGGTGTTCAAGGGTCCAAAGATCTTACCATTTTCTTCTCTTCCAAGGTTCAAAAAATCAAGAAACCCAAAGTAAGACTCCCTCACCTGTGGTATAATAGTTCCCTATGATTTTTATGATTTTTAGTATGATATATAGTGGTTGGTTTTCGAATTGGATGTTGAAAGGAAAGAAAATCGAGACCCTCATGTTTAAGGGTTTCGGCCACCATGATTTACAGGTCTATAATTATGATAAAATCATGATAATGTTATTTAATGTTCCCTTATGATGTGTAGAGGTTAAGTATAATTTTTGGGAATTTTTGGAGTACCCTAGGACACCCTAGGGTTTCGGCCAACATGAAAGAAACAAAACTAAGAACCCTCATGTTTAAGGGTTTCGGACACCATGATTTACAGGTCTATAATTATTCTAAAAATCATGATAATGTTATTTAATGTTCCCTTATGATGTGTAGAGGTTAAGTATGATTTTTGGGAATTTTTGGAGTACCCTAGGACACCCTAGGGTTTCGGCCAACATGAAAGAAACAAAACTAAGAACCCTAAGTTTAAGGGTTCTGGCCACCATGATTTACAGGTCTATAATTATGATAAAAATCATGATAATGTTATTTAATGTTACCTTATGATGTGTAGAGGTTAATTATAATTTTTGGGAATTTTTGGAGTACCCTAGGACACCCTAGGGTTTCGTCCAACATGAAAGAAACAAAACTAAGAACCCTGAGTTTAAGGGTTTCGGTCACCATGATTTAAAGGTCTATAATTAATCCAAAAATCTTGATAATGTTAATTTATGTTCCCTTATGATGTGTGGAGGTTAAGTATAAATTCTGGGAATTTTTGGATTACCCTAGAGACCCCATATGTTTCGGCCAACCTCAAGGGCCCAAGGGTTAGGGTTGAGCCTTTAACTTCAAGTATATGTTTATGTGTTTCCATGATAAGTATGATAAGTATATGTTCATGATAAGAATGATAGGGTTATGATCACGATAAAAATGATGCTATGATATGTTAGGTTCATGATATGAATGATGTCATGTTAAGTATGTTATGTTTATGTTTAAGAATGAGGATGATGCCATGTTTAAGAATGAAAATGATGCCATGTTAAGTATGTTAAGTTTATGTTTAAGAATGAAAATGATGCCATGTTTAAGAATGAAAATGATGTCATGTTAAGAATGAAAATGATGCCATGTCTAAAAAAATGAAAGTGAAGAATGAAGTTAAGGTTCATGCCTTTAAGGCATAATGATGATGTTAAGTATGATGAATGAATGAATATGCTATGAATGATGATGAATGAAAGATGATGCTTATGTCTTTAAGGCATAAATATGCTAAGACGGCACGGTCGATGGTCGATGGTATGACGGTCGTGAGGACCGATAAATGGGCCGGTAGACGGGCCGAGCCGTAACAAGTTATGCTATGTTAAAGATGCCATGAATGTCATATGAATGATGAAGCATGAAAAGTATTTTACTTTATGTATGGGCTTGTACCGGACCGAAGTATGGGTCCTGTAACGCCCCAAAATTTCCATTTTAAGTTCTTAAAGTCCTTAGAACTATTTAAAAATGGTTTAGAAATATTCTAGATATTTTTAGGAATTTTTAGAATATTTTTATGGAATTTTCCGAGTCCGTTTAGTATTTTTACAAAAAGAAATAGAGTTTTCGGCAAAAAGTTGCCTGGGCGAGTTTTGAACCCGAGACCTCCCATGGGATCAACGACTTAAGTTGGTCGGGTTAACCAGGCGCCCGAGCAGGGGTGTGCTGAAAGAAAATAGAGAAATATTAAGTTAAGTTATAAGTTGGACTTAAATACCCTAAGTATAAATAGATAATTAAAGAGAGAAATTTTATTTTCTCTCAACCTAAACTCTCTCTCTCCCTCGCCCAAACCCTCACGCCGACCCCTCTCTTCTCCTCTCTTGGGCGAAAATACACCAAGGCTTCCTCTCCTCTTCTAAGGGGGGCGCCGGCCAAGGAAGGATCAAGGAGTACGGAGAGTTTCGTTCGTCTCGACGAGAAGAACGCGTAGGCGCGAACGGTTCCTCGAGATCTCAAGTTTCTCCCGAGCTCTAGACGTCAATTTTGGTTGTAAGTCCAAGATATCAAAGTAAGTACTGCTCACCTGCAGTAAGAGGCGGTTTTTCCGCAAGATTTTCCCGTTAGAAAGTTAAAATGCAATTTTCCTTAAAGTTTATGATTTTGCATGTAATCCTAGTTTGATCCATGCTTGTATAAGTTTGATTAAGCACCCTATATGAGGTTAGGGGCTAAGAAAAGTTATGAGAAAAGAAAAGAGAAGATAAAGATAAGAAAAGAAAAGGCCAAGGCCTTAAGAAATCTCCAAAAGTCAAGACTTAGGGATTTGGGCACACAAGGTGCTCGTTAAAATGCCAAGGCATTCAAGATAAGAAAGAAAAGCTATTTTATTTTCTAAGGCCAGTACCCGGCGTCCAAGGGCGTCGTTAAAGAAATCCAGGTGTCCAATTCCAAGGTCTTGTCCCTGGTAGACCAAGGTCTGCTCTATTAGGATTGGTGGCTCGCTACCCCAACCTTTTAGGGAACGCGCATAAGATGGTACTTACGTCTTAAGTGGATCCAAGTGAGATATTATTTTCAAGTATATGCTTTAGCAAAGTTTTTCTAAAGTTTAAGAAAGTTTCTAAAAGTTAAAAAAAGATTTAAAAGTCAAAGAATTGCTAAAGTTTCAAGTTAAGCCAAGAACAAGTAAGTTGAGACTTATTAATGCTTGAGTATGCATGTCTTGAGTTATACATGTTTTTAGTGTTTCTTTTAAGCATAAAAGTATCTCGTGTGATTTCACATTGTTTAAAAAGCATGCTTGCACATTTCGAGATTTTGTGAGCTAGATAGTACTTACTAAGCTTTTTGCTTATTAGTTGCATTTCCTCTTGCTGCAGGTAAAGGTAAAGGCAAGCAATTCTGAAGGAAGGCGACAAGGCGGTGCTGAGTGACGTGTGTGTGGTGGCTGACCTTGGAGAGGTCCTTGGGACAAGATGAACGAAGGACTTAAAGTGCATTTATCATAAAGTCTTAGTTTAAGTTAGATCTTATAGCATTTATCCAAGTATTTGCGTTTTAGATATTTTGCATATCCTAAAACCATGAGTAAAGATTCCATGTCATTTTATTTAGCATACATATCCTTATGATTGCATTGGATGAGTATAAGTATGAGTAGTTTTGAATATTGATACTTGATGGGGATATTTGATGCATGTGCCAAGATATGGTGAGTTTCCCTTTGAATCAAGTTTTTATTGCTATAAATATGCCTAGAAAAGTTGCATTACATTCCAAAATGCTTTAGTAAGGTGTAGAACATGTATTTTGGTATTATGAATGCATAGGAGTTAAGTTTGGTACAAAACTCTAGTTTAAAGTTCATATAGATTTTCATAACTTATTTACTTCCGCAAAAGTTCTAATTTCGAGTTTATGAAGTTGTTTTGATTGGCTAAAGTGTTTAGGAAACTGGTATAGAGTATAGAAATGGTGTTGAGTCTTTGTATGACTTGAAACTATAAGTTTGGTGGACTTTTGAAACAAAGTTTCGAATCTGAATTTCAGGTTTTCAGGCGTGCCAGTCGACTGGTTCAGTATCAGTCGACTGCCCTATCGAACAGTAGCTTCTGTTCGATGCATCAGTCGACTGCCAAGAGGCCAGTCGACTGGTGCCGCGCCCAGAAACTTTCTGTGGCCGATACCAGTCGACTGGTTATATGGCAGTCGACTGGTACCATTGCAGTGAAGTTCTAGAGAAAGGAAGTATGCCATTGTATCCTGCACGACTATTAGAGTTAGAATATCATCCCTAGATGAATTTAAAAGAAAAAAAAAGAAGTTCCGCATTCTTAGTCGTGCATTAGAGTCAAGAAGTAGATAAAGTAACGATTCGTCTAAGGTAGAGAAGGCGGGTCGCTACAGTTGGTATCAGAGCAGTTCTCATTCTCCAGCATCACACACACATCAGCATCAATCTTGCCGTCTTCAAGTAAGAAAGCTTTAAGTTTCAGTTTTTCTATTGCTCCTTTACTTAATTTTAGTATAGAGAAATGCTTAAGTACTTACTCATATGTGCATAGAACAAGGAAGCATGTTTAATACCTTAGTATCACGGAATCATGTTTAATCCCTAGAATGGATATTAGAGAAATGCTTAAGTACTTACTTGATTTGCCCAAAAGTAAGTTTTGGGATTATGGCACGCAAGGTGCTTGATAAAAGTTTTGAGTAAGACCAAGGTCTTACTAAGCCCTAGAACGAGTTCTAGGACTAAGAAATGAGATAAGAATCAAGACCAAGGTCTTGTTATATCCTAAAGCAAGTTTGGGAACATTACCATTAAGTGTTAAGTTATACATTTGAGGATGTCCTAGAAAGGCCCAAAACGAGGAGCAAGCTCCTAGAGGGCAAGAGGCAACAGAGTCAGTACCCCCACCAAATCTCTTAGACGTGGTGGCTCAGTTACAGAGACAGTTAGCAGAACAACAGCAAGTTATTGCCACTAGGATGGCTAACTAGCAGGTCGTTATTATTACCTCGCCAGTGGCGAATGTAGTGGCACCAGTTGTGATCGAAGACCCATCGATTACATCTGTAGTCCGGCAAGGGGGGTAAGGCAAGAAGCGTACCTCATTCAGTAGAAGAAACTGAAGCCAGGGAACTTCCCAGGCACAAGCAAACCATGGGATACTTAAGCATGGTTCAAAATGTTGGAAAGAATAGTAGGGCTACTGGACTGGCATGAGGTAGAGAAGATAAAGTGTGCATCTTTCTGCCTTACGGGAGATGCTAGAATATAGTGGAAGAGAGTCAAGGCCAAGAGAAATGTCAGCCAGATGACATGGGCCGACTTCGAGACTAAGTTCTTCGAAGAATACTTTCACATGCAAGTAACCAACAAGCATTATGATGAATTCACGGAGTTCAGACAAGGAGAACTATCCGTGGATGAAGCAGTGAAGATGTTTAAGCGGTTAGCTCATCTGTGCCCAGAGCTAGTTAGCACAGAAAAAGAGATAGTTAGGCTAATGCTCAAGATGTTAAGGCCTGAGATAGCGTTAAAGGGGGCTAGCGGTGTTAAGAGGCTGCAAACCTCCGAAGAACTAATAAGTAGTGCTTTGATCACTGAGCACTACTTAAACAGTATAAAGGCCACCAGAAAGGTTGAACGATGAAGTTCTTAACAACCTTACCGTCAGGGGAAGTGATGGCCTCTACTGAGAGGCTAAGGGCAGTATCAATCTAGATTTCCAACCGAGAGCTCTACAGTGACTTGGTAGTCCTTGAAATGAAGGATTACGATGTCATTTTAGGAATGGACTTCTTGAGCAAGTATAATGCTTCTATAGACTGCCGCAAGAGAAAAGTCAAGTTCACACCGGAAGCAGAACCTTCATTTGAGTTTATTGGAGACCCAAGGAGAAAGATAAATAGGTTCCTATCTACCTTACAAGCTCAGAGAATGTTAGAGAAGGGGTGCTCTGGTTTTCTAGCTCATATAGTGGATGCAAGTCAAGGAGAAGGATGAAGAGAGAAGAAGTGAGGGTAGTCTGTGACTATCCTGAGGTGTTTCCTGAAGAGTTACCAGGACCCCCCCCCCCCCCCCCCCGCAGGCTGCAGCTGCCTTTTGGCAGCTTTTGACCACTGCTATGGGGGCGCCCGTGAGGACCCGAGCGCCCTTGTCAATTCCTTTTGCATCTTTTCGCCTTGAAGGAGATAGGTAGGACAAGGTGGGGCGCCCGAGGGTTCACGGGTGCCCGGGATAGACCTGTTTGACCAGGTTTGACCGGATTTGACTGGTTTAATCATGGTTTGACCACTTTGACCATGGTTTGGCTATTTTGATCATAGTTTGACTATTGTTAAGTCAGTGCCGTTCTAAACTAAATGTTTGTATTTAAGCAAAAAATATAGTTATTAAATGAATTTTGATTAAGTTAAGTTTGCCGTCTCACCCAATCTAGGATTATCAATCACGTTAGTCTTACAGGTTTTATGAGACAGGTTTTGGTAGATATAATTATTTTTTTAAAAAAAATTGAATTAGTTTTGAAAACCGTTGATTTTGAGTTTATTAAAAAAAATTGAATCTACAATTAACTGAAAATTTGTGTTAGATTCGAATTTGACAAAGAATAATTTGAATCTGAATTTCAAAAATTAGCTTTAAGGTCTTGGCGAGGCACTAGGCCTTCTTTGGTCGTAGCCTTATTGGATCATCAACCCTTTCCTTGACAAAGCCTTTTAATGAGATTTCATTTTCAAAATTAGTCTTTGAAAAATTCTGGTCTAACTAGTTTGGGTTTTGGATCGGTAGCTTCGGCTAGTTTCACCAGTCTAAAGAGACCAAGTAGAGTATACTTGACCTTATTAGAGTTGGCTTCCCTAACGTACTATCATCTCACCTCCACCCAATACTATATTGTCAAATTTCAGTTAAGTTGGTTCAGTCCTTAAACTAACCATTCCTAAGTCTAAGCATGGTAAATTGCAGGAATTAAATAAACAATCAATCATGCAATTTGAAAACAAAAATTGAATTTTATCTAACAATAAATATAGTTTTTAATTTGGCTCCCCCTGGACTAAAGCCATGATAATGGTTAGGCAAGATGTGAATTTTGTCCTTGGGGATCCAATACTGATTTGATCCAGTTTGTTTGTTCAGACACAGTTTGGGTACCCGTGCCTGAACTTTAGGTCTGGACTGATTCAGTACAACATAGTAGGATCTTTGTCTAGATTTGGTTCTATAGCCTAGTCCGGATTGATTTAAAACTGACTTCTGTTTTCCAAGAATCATGTCAAGACCCTTGGAACCAGAAGTGAATCGTTCTAAAGCTGATCTAAGGTCCTTAACTTGAGTTTTCAAGGAGGAGTTCTCTTTCTCAAGTTTTTCAACTTGAGTAGAGGTTCCTTCTTGAACCTTCTCAGTTAAGGATCGAGAGTCAGCTCTCTCTTTCAGGAGTTTTACTTCCTGTCGGAGAGATTCGACTCGGAGTTTAGCTTTCGCCAAATCTCGAGAAAGATAGGAAATTAACTCATTTAATTGAATTCTTGAGAATCCACTTACAGTTATTTCATCGTCCTCTGAGAATGTAAGTTTGTCGTCGTCCGGCTCCAACTCTGACTCGATTTTGATTTCTTCTGAGGCAGTTAGGGCTAGCAGGTTCGACTGTGGGACCTCTTCTTCTTCGGAGGAGGAGGACTCGTCCCAGGTTGCCTGAAGTGCCTTCTTCCTTCTAGTCTTCTTGGTCTCCTTTAGGTTCGGACACTCCGTCTTGTAGTGACCCTTCTTCTTGCACTCGTAGCAGGTCACGTTTGGTTTGTTCTTGTCATTTGAGGGTTCAGCTGGTTCTTCCTTTCTTTGGCTGGCTTTTCTTCTGTTGGTCTGGTTCTTCAGTTCTTTGTAGTAGTCTCGGGCTAGCCGAACCAGCTTTGGTCGATTTCCCTCGGTGTCTTCTGAGTCCGAGTCTGAATCAGACTCGGGTGCAGGTTGAGGCTTTTTCTTGGCTGTCTTTCCAGCTTTACCTGTAAGAAAAGCGATGTCTTTCTCGGCCAGATTGCAGTTAGTCTGCTCATGCAACTCTAATTCAGAAAATAGTTCATCTAACTTTATTTTTGAAAGGTCCCTTGAAACCTTGTATGCATCTACCATAGATGCCCACAAGGTGTTTCTCGGGAAAGCGTTGAGAGCGTACCTTATCAAGTCACGGTTTTCTACCTTGTGACCGATTGTGTGTAGTCCGTTCATTAACTCCTGAATTCTGGCATGGAGCTGGGCTGCTGTTTCGTTGTCATTCATCTTGATCGTGTACAGCTTGTTCAGGAGGAGATCTCTCTTGCTGATTCGAGTGTCAGAAGTCCCTTCGTGCAGCTCGATCAGCTTGCCCCACAGCTCCTTGGCACTGTTGAAGGGTCCTACCCGATTCAACTCTTCCTTGGTCAGGCCGCATTGAAGGGTCTGGGTCGCTTTCGCATCAGCTTCAATTCTTCTTTTCAGAGCGGTATCCCACTCAGTGTACGGTTGTGGTACTCCTTCAGCGTTCTTTGGAATCTCCAGTCCAGACTGGATGATTATTCACATGTCCACCTGAGTTTTCAGGTGGACCTCCATTCGACTTTTCCAGTAGGAAAAGTCTTCTCCACTAAAAAGTGGAGGTCTGGCTGTGCTGAATCCTTCTTGTATGGCCATTTAACTGAAACTAAAAGAAAAAGGAAAGAGATATCCCAAGACTTGGTCTTGGATTAGTAGTGCGGGAAGTAAAAGAAAAATATTTGTCGAGGGGTGTTGCACCAACCTCGATTAACGAGAAAAATTTCGAACGGAAAAAAAATTAAAAAGATTTCGAAAAAATTCTCAAATTGGTGGTTGCACCAAATTTGAGCTTCCCCGCTCTGATACCACTTGTTGGATCGAGAATAACGATAGAGGGGGGGTGAATATCGTAAAACGTTTTCGGATTGAAAAAGAGAAATGCAGCGGAAAAATTAAAAACAAACAAACAACGAACACCAAGATTTTACTTTGGGGAGTCGCGGTCGGCTCCTACTCCAAGGCCCACGGTCGTTGACCGTTTACTGCGGGCAATTCTATATGCGCAAAACAGTTTACAGAAAGATGTTACAAGAGTAGTACAGTAAACTTAAAAAAGCTCTTCGTTACGAACGTCCGGTGTGATTGTATTT
>JAGFNQ010008837.1:0-128903 GCA_024364735.1 Boesenbergia rotunda | reverse complement strand
TAGTTTTATTAATAAGTTAGTTATAATAAAACTTGGTTTAAACGGAATAATTCATAAGAGAATTTATAGGATAAATTTCTTATGATAACTAATTCCGTTAATTCCGGAATTAAGAGGAGACTTGGCAAGGGAGAAGCAACTATATAAGGAACCATAGGCAAGCCTTGGATTCCTAAGATTTGGATAATCGAAATAGAGCTCTCCCTCTCTCTCTTCTCTTCTCTCCTCCTTCCCCCTCCCTTCCATTAGGGCCGGCGGCCACCCTAGCTCCATTAGGGCCGGCGCCCAACCTACACCAAGGCAAGGTGTTGCCGTGAGCTTCAAGGAAAGAAGAAACCAACCAAGAAGAAGAAGAAGCGGATCACATCTCCTCTCTCTCGGAATTCGATTCCGTTACTTCGTTGGTTAGTTTCCTTTTCTTCTCTTGATCTTCTTTGTTGTGCCTTCCGAGAATCTAGTAGTTCTCGTCGGCACAAAACTCGTGACTTTGCGAAGTCATCCCGAAGAGAACTCGGCGTGGACGCGAATAGAGGCGGAGCTTCCAAGGGACGCTACGGTTGGATCTCGTCCCTTACTTCGAGTTACGCGAGGTACTTGGTAAATTAGTTTACTTTTCCCAAAGTTTTATTTATGATTATGTCAACACACCATAAGATTGCATGCTAGATACGAAGTTAAAATAATTTAGGAAATTATTTTATGCAAATTCTTCCGCTGCACGTAAAAATTTAAAATTTTACGAACTCGTATCCTTGTCGACATGCACCCGGTCCCAACAGTGGTATCAGAGCCGGTTAGTGTTCGACTTAATCATATAATTGTTTTGTGGAAAACTTTGTCATGATCTCAATTTCGGAAAAAAAATTTCAATTATGGAAACTTTCAAATTATAATAAATTTTAGATTTAGGAATTTCAAAGTTTGGAAATCCTCATGAAATTTCGCAAACGTTTGAAATTTTCTAGTTTCTGAAATTTTATAATAATTGTGAAAACTTCCCATCTTTGGAAACTTTCCAATTTTGGAAATTTTTCTATTTTAGAAATTTTCCAATTTTGGAAATATGTAAGTTTCCTTTGTACCAGAAACTTACAATTATTCTGAAAACCTATTTTTGAAATCTCGCAATTTTGGGCACTTTCTTTTAAGAAAGTCTAGACAAATTCATGGACAGTTAATTGACAATTAAATTTGAATTGGTTTTTAAATTGACAACAAAATTCTTTATTTTGGATTGAGCCTCGGGGAGCCGTCCAATTTAAAGTTAGTTGTTGTAATTTAATTTCCCAATTTTAATTGAAATTGTCATGTTTGATTTGGATTGAGCCTCGGGGAGCCGTCCAATTGGATTTACAACACATTACTTTTCTTTGGGTATCTGAGCCTCGGGGAGCCACCCTTAGAAAACGATTTGTTGTAATTAATTAAATCCATGAATAAAATATGTTTAAGAGGTGATGCTCTTACATATTGTTGTCTCCAAAATTAATTAGGAAAATGGTTTCCTATAGAGTTTTCTTAAATGAGATTTTCATGAAAATAATATGTAGTTGAATTAAGGGATTTGTCTCTTAATTTAATAAGATTTGATTTAGAGAAATCAAAGTCTTGAACATATTATTTCCGAAATTAATTATGACAATTTAGGAAATTATTTCCCAAAACAATTCCTTTAATTAAGTATGAAATGGAATTAGGAAATCCGGTTCCTAATTCAATTAATGAGACTTGATAACTTAAGTCACATACATACTTAATTAAGGAAATCGTTAGTCATGACATAATTCTATGTCATGAATGTGCTTGAAAGAAAGGATGAGACCCAAAACCCCTTACAAAATATTAAGGCCAACACCTTCCATTAATATGGTTAGAATCGGAGTTTGTTCTCGTTGGTTATGACATCCTCCGCTGAACTCAACATGTTCAAACCATGGAATTAGTTTATGATAATATAGTTGGAGTCAGAGGTCAATCCTTAGTTTTGGTTGTTGGACACATCCAAGCCTGACTAAACGGTTGAATGAGCTCCAACCATATTAAAACTATTTCTTGATTATGGGTCAGCCTTAAGCTTGGAGCATCGATTTGTTGTGCCACAGCCAAGGTCGATGTAAAGAGAGGTGCAGTTGGGTGCTATGTATATGATGCATACTTGTTAATGAGTTAACAACCCAATGTTTATGCAAACATTCAATTAGTTGATAGCATAATGTGATAGTTACATATATGTGATGTGTAATCGGTATAATTACCTACCTTCATAGCTAAGAATAACTTGATGGCCACAGCCATGGTTGTTCTTATCTATGGTTGGATATCAACCTATTTGGAGATGTTCCTACGATCTCCCGAATTGATAAAAAGGGTTATTCAATTTGAAAAATAAATAGGATTTAATTTATGTATATTGATACATTCTTTAATCATTCTTCTCACATAAGCTCAATTTGTATTTCTAGGATAATCACTCGATCATGTCTTCTCTGAATTTGCGTTCCATTTTGGAACCAATAAACTGACTGGGCCAAACTTCATGGACTGGCTTCGAAACCTAAGGATAGTCCTTAAGGCAGAGAAGCTTGCTTATGTCCTTGAAAATCAACTTCCCAACCGTCCTCCTGAAAATGCAACTCTAGACCAGTTTCCTGAGTTGCTCAACCTGCTGAAGACTGTAGAGCCTTCTGTGAAGCAGGATCAAAAGACGATACTGTTAGTTGGTTCCTCGAAGAAAGGTTCTAAGAGAAGGCCAAAGAACAGAATAAGGGAAAGAAGAAAAAGGCCAAAAAGACTGAAAATACCCTAAAAGACACTTGCCATCACTGTGGCAAGGAGGGTCACTGGCGAAGAAACTGCAAGGTTTATCTTGAGTCCTTGAAGAATAAGGCATCCGATGCCCCATCCTCTTCAAGTATCTTCGTTATTGAATGTCACTCTATTTCCTCAAACACATGGGTACTTGATACTGGGTGTAGCTCACATATATGTAATGACATACAGGGCTAAGGAATAGAAGAAGACTCGTCAAAGGAGAAGCGAATTTGCGAGTTGGAAACGGAGCAAAGATTGCTGCTGTTGCCATCGGAACATATTTGCTAAAGCTCCCACTGGACGTGTCTTAGAATTGGATAATTGTTATTTCGTTCCTTCGTTAATAAAGAACATTGTATCTATTTCATGTTTGAATGAAAAGGGTTATTTAACTTTTAGTAACAATTGTTGTTACATAACTTTAAATGGCATTCTTTATGGGAATGGAACTTTGTGCAATGGAATCTACATGTTAGATTTATCCAGTGACATTTTCAATATCGAAGTTAGCAACAAACGTGCTCGAATAGATAATCGAATAGACTCCTACACTTGGCATTGTCGTCTTGGCCATATAAGTAAGAAACGCATGACCGAATTACACCGATGTGGAATTTTGGAATCATTTGAACCTGGTTCATTTGATACATGCGAATCATGCTTAAAAGGCAAGATGACCAAATTACCCTTTTCCGGAATAGGTAATCCAGTGGGAGAATTTCTTGGTCTAATACATACTGATGTATGTGGACCAATGTCAACTCTTGCACAAGGAGGCTATAGCTACTTCATCACCTTTATCGATGATCACTCACGATTCGGGTAGTGTTCTTGATGAAACACAAATCTGAAGCCTTTGAGAAATTCAAAGAGTTCAGAAATGAAGTAGAGAAACAGCTTGGCAAAAGTATTAAAATACTTCGATCCGATCGGGGTGGTGAATACTTAAGTCAAGAGTTTCAAGATTATCTTAGGGACAATGGGATATTATCCCAATGGACTCCGCCGTATACACCACAGCATAATGGTGTATCTGAGAGGCGCAACCGAACCTTGATGGACATGGTTAGGTCAATGATGAATCATGCAACTCTTCCAAAATCCTTTTGGGGCTATGCACTTAAGACAGCTGTTTACTTGCTAAACAGAGTCCCGACCAAGGTAGTCTCTACTACTCCATATGAGACATGGAATAGTAAGAAACCCCACTTAACTCACCTTAAGATATGGGGTTGTCCTGCTTATGTGAAGCGGATTGTATCAGACAAATTGGATGCTAAGTCTGATAAATGTCTATTTATTGGATACCCTAAGGAAACGAAGGGTTACCAATTCTATCATCCCTTGGAACAAAAGGTGTTTGTTTCAAGGCATGCTGTATTTCTGGAAAAGAATTTCTTTTACAAGAAAACAGTGGGAGTGGCATTGAACTTGATGAAGTTCAAGAAACTCCAATAGACATTACAGAGACACCTAGTCTAGACCCACAACCAATACCTCATAATGATGAGCTATCAGTTGAACCTAAAACTACACCACCTCTTCGTAGATCTGATAGGACACGCAATATTCCAGAGAGATACGGATTTCTCATAAGTGAATCGAACGACGTGTTACTCATAAGCGATGAGAACCTATCAGTTATGAAGATGTTCTGAAAAGTTCAGAAAGGGACAAATGGCTTGAGGCCATGAAGTCGGAAATGGATTCCATGTACGAAAACCAAGTATGGGACTTGGTTAACCCACCTGAAGGGATTAAGCCCATAGGGTGCAAGTGGGTTTTCAAGAAGAAAACCGACATGGAAGGTAATGTTGTTACCTTTAAGGCTAGATTAGTGGCAAAAGGATATCGTCAGAAGCAAGGAATTGATTATGACGAAACCTATTCGCCAGTAGCTATGCTTAAATCCATTCGGATGCTCCTAGCCATAGCAGCTCATTATGATTATGAGATATGGCAAATGGATGTGAAAACAGCTTTCCTTAACGGAAACCTGCTTGAGGATGTATACATGATACAACCTGAAGGTTTCACATCGGTTGATAAAACCAAAGTATGCAAGCTTCGACGATCCATATATGGACTGAAGCAAGCATCTAGGAGCTGGAACATCCGTTTTGATGAGACAATCAAAAGTTTGATTTCTCACAAAATCCTGACGAACCTTGTGTGTACAAGAAGGTTAGTGGGAGTGCAGTCGTATTCCTAGTATTATATGTCGATGACATCTTACTTATAGGAAACGATATATCAGTCTTACAGACAGTTAAAATTTGGTTGTCCAAAACTTTCTCCATGAAAGACCTGGGAGAAGCAACCTATATCCTTGGGATTAGAATCTATAGAGATAGATCAAAACGGTTGCTTGGTCTTTCGCAGTCTACATATATAGACCGAGTGCTAAAAAGGTTTAGCATGTCGGAATCCAAGAAAGGTTACCTTCCCATCAGGCATGGGATCAACCTTTCAAAGTCTATGTGTCCGCCACAGAAGACGAGAGGATTTGCATGAATAAGATTCCTATGCATCCGCGATAGGATCTATCATGTATGCTATGTTATGTACAAGGCCCGATGTATCGTATGCTTTGAGCGTCACAAGCAGATACCAGTCGGATCCAGGAATGGATCATTGGGCGGCTGTTAAGACAATCCTTAAGTACTTAAGAAGAACTAAGGATGTGTTCCTAATATATGGAGAAGGAGATATGGTAATACGTGGGTATACAGATGCCAGTTTCCAGACAGATAAGGATGACTCCAAATCGCAGTCTGGATACGTATTTACTTTGAATGGAGGCGCAGTAAGTTGGAAAAGTTCCAAACAAGACACCGTAGCGGATTCTACCACGGAAGCGGAATATATCGCAGCTTCGGAAGCAGCAAAGGAAGCAGTCTGGATCAAGAAGTTCGTCTCCGAACTTGGCGTGGTTCCAACCATTGATGAAGCAGTGCCGGTTTACTGCGACAACAATGGAGCTATTGCACAAGCAAAGGAACCAAGGTCTCATCAGCGATCCAAACACGTGCTTCGCCGCTATCATCTGATCAGAGAGATTATAAGTAGGAATGATATACAAATTGAGAAAATTCCCACTGAAAGGAATTTAGCGGATCCTTTAACTAAGGCCTTACCTCAGAGCAAGTTTGAGGGTCATGTTAGAGCCTGTGGTATTGGATACCGTAGCGATTGGCATTAGGCCAAGTGGGAGTTTGTTAGTGATATGAGAGAAGTGTCCTAAGGCAATCGCCTTATGATTGTAAAATATTTATTTTAATAAATGATAATTCACTATTTGAGTATACATGCTTGTGTATTTGATTGGGATCTTAAACTCATCTACTGAATGTCCGCAATACAACTCACAGCATAAGAGAATTTGTGATGGGATCACAACTAGTGATTATCTCTAAATGTGCAAATGTGAAGTATTGAAAATATCCCTAGTCGATGAATTGATAAATACGGACACTATCAATTCTGTTGAGACTAGCATGGGTTATTCTCTAATCAGCTGATTCTCACTGGCTGGTGACATTGGGATGTCCGGAGATAAACATGGATGCTAGTTAAGGGAACTAGTTCATTGGAGTGACTAGCTGTAAGACTTCATATGGAATCTATCTATAGATATGTCAATGAAGTTCTTACTGCGGCTTAAGTGCGATGTTCCTTTGACTTGCGGTGTTCAAGTCATCTTGGTCATGGAGACTTATACTTTAACATCTTAAGCAAGCATCTCCAAGGAGGTGTGGACCCAGGATGATTGGGTATAAGCCGAAGTGCCCGAAGATGTTTGAACAACCTACAAAGGATTCACCACTCCTTGCGAGGAGATGTATACCCAGGCCTATCGTCGGATTGTTACTCAAAATCTCTGGCCAGAGTATATCATGTTAAGAGTGCAAGTCTCTTAAATACATGAGAGTAATTAGAAATCCAAAGGACGAGAAAAACATTACTTGGGCTAGGTGTGACGTAGTCAGCCTAGTGGGGACTGACACAAATAGACCGTGTCCTGAACCAAGTGGGTATAAGATGGTGAAGGGAATGAGGCACGATTCATTAAAGCTGCTGAAGGGTTTCAGAATAATTTCTTCTGAGGTCAAACCGTTGATCTTTCGATTAATTGGGGATCATGATGTACTACTAGGTGCCACTCGTGATCGTTCTATAATTTGTTGATTATAGACGGCCAACATAAATCGAAAGCCTATTTAGTCACACGCACTATGAGTAATCCGAGGGATTTAAAACGAGTTGAAAATTGGATTTTCCGATCAAGAGAAATAAGTCGAATCTGAGTTAATCAGAGGCGCAATGGAAGCTGAAAATGGCTAAGTCTTTTGAAGGCTTTTTGGGCGAATTAAATGAGTTTAATTCGCGTTGGTTCGGCTCAGTTTGGGCCGGCCAATGAGGGTGCCAACCCTCCTTGGTTGGCCGGCCACTTATTGGGGAGAAAACCAATTAATTTTGGTTTAATTAATAAAGTAAATCTAGCGCGATTTATTTTATAAATTATGGATAAATAAATTTGTATAAAGAAATTTATATAAATAAATTTATAGAAATTTATTCTTTTATGGAAGTTAAAATAATCCATGAATTGGTTTATTTTAATTTTATAAAATCAATTATGAATTGATTTTTCCATAATAAGAAGATTATAAATTTCTTATAAAATTTATTCCATAATAAAAGGAGAGATTAATTAGTTTTATTATAAAGTTATTATAATAAAACTTGGTTTAAACAAATAATTCATAAGAGAATTTATAGGATAAATTTCTTATGATAATTAATTAGTTTTATTATAAAGTTAGTTATAATAAAATTCATAAGAGAATTTATAGGATAAATTTCTTATGATAACTAATTAGTTTTATTATAAAGTTAGTTATAATAAAACTTGGTTTAAACGGAATAATTCATAAGAGAATTTATAGGATAAATTTCTTATGATAATTAATTAGTTTTATTATAAAGTTAGTTATAATAAAATTCATAAGAAAATTTATAGGATAAATTTCTTATGATAACTAATTAGTTTTATTATAAAGTTAGTTATAATAAAACTTGGTTTAAACGGAATAATTCATAAGAGAATTTATAGGATAAATTTCTTATGATAACTAATTCCGTTAATTCCGTTAATTCGGTTAAGAGGAGACTTGGCAAGGGAGAAGCAACTATATAAGGAACCATAGGCAAGCCTTGGATTCCTAAGATTTGGATAATCGAAATAGAGCTCTCCCTCTCTCTCTTCTCTTCTCTCCTCCTTCCCCCTCCCTTCCATTAGGGCCGGCGGCCACCCTAGCTCCATTAGGGCCGGCGCCCAACCTACACCAAGAAAGGTGTTGCCGTGAGCTTCAAGGAGAAGAAGAAACCAACCAAGAAGAAGAAGAAGCGGATCACATCTCCCTCTCTCTCGGAATTCGATTCCGTTACTTCGTTGGTTAGTTTCCTTTTCTTCTCTTGATCTTCTTTGTTGTGCCTTCCGAGAATCTAGTAGTTCTCGTCGGCACAAAACTCGTGACTTTGCGAAGTCATCCCGAAGAGAACTCGGCGTGGACGCGAATAGAGGCGGAGCTTCCAAGGGACGCTACGGTTGGATCTCGTCCCTTACTTCGAGTTACGCGAGGTACTTGGTAAATTAGTTTACTTTTCCGCAAAGTTTTATTTTATGATTATGTCAACACACCATAAGATTGCATGCTAGATACGAAGTTAAAATAATTTAGGAAATTATTTTATGCAAATTCTTCCGCTGCACGTAAAAATTTAAAATTTTATGAACTCGTATCCTTGTCGACATGCACCCGGTCCCAACAGACCATTTAAGTTAGAACGTTACTTTGGTTACTTGAAGCTTGAATAATGACTTATGGAAGTCTACGACGTGATGTTAAGTATGACATGATATGATGTTTAAGTATGAAGTCAATATGCCGAGTTTCCATGTCATTATGTTAAGAATGGTAGTAGGGCATGTATGTGTAAAAATAAAGTTATTCCGCTGCCTTATGATGTCTACATGCCCTAAGTATGTTAACGTAACGCCGCTTTACGGAAAAAAAAAACGGGCGTTACAGGTTGGTATCAGAGCAGTAACCATCTCACTACACACACATCAAGCCCTCTTCCTGCAGCTTCCAAGTAAGTACCTCTATGCATACCTTATGTTCTCTAATGATTCTAGAATACGTAAGTATGGATGATACCTATGATTCTAGACTATGGAAGTATGAACAATGTTTTATGATGAAAAGTACTTTAGGATATGTAACTATGAACGATACTTTATCTTATATTTTATTATGAAACCAAACACTTTAGGATTTAATATGCAGGTAGGAATAACCAAGACTTATATTAGTCGTACTTGCCCTTTATGAAGAGAAGCCTGGCTAGAAGACAGAGTAATAGAATTAATGAGACTGCTTCATCGCCCGACCTGATGCTCAATATACCTTATATCATAACCTATCTTAAGTCACATTATAAGACAATCATGTATAAGTATTCTACCTTATACATTCGGTCTAAGTTAGTCATAATACAATTAGTCAGAAGTGTGACTCAACCTTATGTTCATAAACATAATATTAATTGAGCACCATCATAATATTAGTAATTAAGGTGAACCTAGTATTAACACAATATTATATAGCCTGTACATTATAGGAGTTACCAATCATATAATATAATTATATTATATTATATAAAGCAAATGATAATAATATGAGAGCGTGTACTAATATAAGATTATTATAAATATAACTATACAAATTCCTTATCATATAACTATTGTCATAATTCACCTATCATATAGGTTCTTAATATGAGCCTACCTACAGGTTGACATGTATCATCTCAACCTATAAGTTATCACCTATACATATTATTCCATAAACAAATTATAGGTATTATACCTATAATTTATATGATAAATAACTATAATTTATGATATTATGTATAACCTATAGTATAGTCTCATGTAGGGAATTATATGATAGCCTACATACATAAGATTATAACACTCTCACCTATGTTAGCGTATAGTATTAGTTGCATTATACTAATGCTAATATAATCAATGGTAAAGTCATTGTCTATGCCTCTAGGCAACTTAAGGAACATGAACAGAATTACCCCACCCACGATCTGGAATTAGCCACTGTAACGCCCGCTTTTTTTTTTAGTGGCGTTACGTTAACATGCTTAGGGCATGTAGACATCATAAGGCAGCGGAATAACTTAACTTATACATGCCCTATTACCATTCTTAACTTATTGACATGGAAACCTTAGCATATTAACTTTGAACTTAAGCATCATATCATGTCTCACATAACATCAAATCATAAGGTCATAAGGTTCCATATGTCATTATTTAAACATATAGTTTCCTGGGCCAAGTCACTACGACACACATGCGTTCTTGCCCTCCTGCTGCTTCCTTCATTGCCCCCTTAAATGATCTGCGGTATAAGGAAATAAGACTATAAGCACACAGGCTTAGTAAGACTCTTTCCTACTCACAAAACCATTCATCATTCATCATCTCATAATGAGCACATAAAACATTAACATACTTGGTGCTCTACTTAGAACATAACATCATACGTCACTTGTCGTATACATAGCATGCCATGAACATAAACACAATAACATTCTAAGCATGGCATGATACATGGCATAAACATAAACATCATAGACATTCTAAGCATGGCATAATTCATGGCATAATTCATAAACATAGTGAACATAATTCATGGCATAAATCATAATCATCGTGAACATTCTAAGCATGGCATACTTCATGGCATAAACATAAACATCATAGACATTCTAAGCATGGCATAAATCATAAACATAGTGAACATTAAACATCATAAACATTCTAAGCATGGCATAATTCATGGCATAAACATAAACATCATAAACATTCTAAGCATGGCATAATTCATGGCATAAACATAAACATCATAAACATTCTAAGCATGGCATAATTCATGGCATAAACATAAACATCATAAACATTCTAAGCATGACATAATTCATGGCATAAACATAAACATCATAACCATTCTAAGCATGACATAATTCATGACATAAACATAAACATCATAAACATTCTAAGCATGGCATAATTCATGGCATAAATCATAAACATAGTGAACTTTCTTTCATGGCATAGATCATTCATTCTCATGCATACTTCTTAACATGAAACATAAGCATAAAGTCTTATCATCATAGCATAATGCATAACATGAATGGATGCATGAGTGGAATGCATATACATAAGGGATGCTTAACTTTTAAAACATACTTTTAATTGCTTAAACATAATCATCATAACATCATTTGGGGTCCCCGGCTTGTACCACATACATACATCATAGCGCACATCCCTAGCAAGTCCGAGGTCGCGAGCCCCAACCTACTAGGGTAAGGACAGCATAGTCGGTAGTCCCCGAACCGTGGCGTTCTTAAGGTGCCCATCTCCGGTAGGGCCAGAACCGTGGACAGCTACGGTAGTCCAAAACCGGGGCGTTCTTAAGGTGCCCATCCCTTGGACCCATACTTCGGTCCGGTACAAGCCCATACATAAAGTAAAATACTTTTCATGTGTCATCATTCATCATTCAATCATAGCATACTTAACATAGCATAACTTGTTACGGCTCGGCCCGTCTACCGACCCATTTACCGGTCCTCTCGACCGTCGTACCGTCAACCATCGACCGTGCCGTTTAGCATATTTATGCCTTAAAGACATAAGCATCATCTTTCATTCATCATACTTGTCGTTCATCATCATTCATTCATCATACTTGTCATTCATCATACTTAACATCATAGCTGTGCCTTAAAGGCATGTACTTAACTTCATTCATAAGACATGACATACATACATCTTATTCATAAATCATGGCATACATATGTATCATTCATAAGACATGGCATGTATCATTCTTATCATGAACATAAACATAACATACTTAACATGGCATCATTTTCATTCTTAAACATGTCATCATTTTCATTCTTAAACATAAACATAACATACTTAACATGGCATCATTCATATCATGAACCTAACATATCATAGCATCATTTTATCATGATCATAACCCTATCATTCTTATCATGGCATCATTCATATCCTGAACATAAACTTATCATACTTATCATGGCAACACATAAACATATACTTGAAGTTAAAGGCTCAACCCTAACCCTTGGGTCCTTGAGGTTGGCCGAAACATATGGGGTCTCTAGGGCACCCCAAAAATTCCCAAAAATTGTATTAAACCTCTAGACATCATGAGAGTACATTAAACATCATGATTGGGATTTTTATCATCATTTTAGAGCCTTAAACATGGCGGCCGAAACCCTAGGGTGTCCTAGGGTGCTTGCTTAGGTTCCTTCATGTTGGGCGAAACCCTAGGGTATCCTAGGTTAGTCCAAAAATTTCCAAAAATTATACTTAACCTCTACACATCATAAGGGAACATTAAATAACATTATCAAGATTTTTGGCATAATAATAGACCTGTAAATCATGGTGGCCGAAACCCTTAAACTTAGGGTTCCTAGTTTTCTTTCTTTCATGTTGGCCGAAACCCTAGGGTGTCCTAGGGTACTCCAAAAATTCCAAAAAATTATACTTAACCTCTACACATCATAAGGGAACATTAAATAACATTATCATGATTTTTATCATAATTATAGACCTGTAAATCATGGTGGCCGAAACCCTTAAACTTAAGGTTCTTAGTTTTGTTTCTTTCATGTTGGCCAAAACCCTAGGGTGTCCTAGGGTACTCCAAAAATTCCCAAAAATTATACTTAACCTCTACACATCATAATAGAACATTAAATAACATTATCGTGATTTTTAGAATAATTATAGACCTGTAAATCATGGTGGCCGAAACCCTTAAACATGAGGGTCTTGGTTTTCTTTCCTTTCAACATCAAATTCGAAAACCAACCACTATATCATACTAAAAATCATAAAAATCAGAGGGAACTATTATACCACAGGTGAGGGAGTCTTACCTTGGGTTTCTTGATTTTTTCGAATCTTGGAAGAGAAGGAAATGGTAAGATCTTTGGACCCTTGAACACCCTTGTCCTTGTATCCTTGGAAGAGACTTTAGATCTAGGAGATGGGACCTTGGTGGAAGCTTTTCCAAGGGGAAAACCCTCTTCTTGGTGCTCGGAATGAATGAGGGGAGGAAGAGTTTTTGAAATGCAAGTAATGGGAAGATGAGGTAACTCCCAAAACCCCCCTTTAATAGCCCATTAAGGAGGCAAATGAAGAGTCTCTCCATGACTCTTCATCTTCTTCTTAATCTTAACTTATATCCACTTCATTTCCTCATAGAAATCCCTTGCTATGTGAGTTGGTTAAGGCTTACATGGTTTCACAAGAGGTCCAAGGTTCAATCCTTGGCTCATGCACCTTTATTTTTATTTTATTTTTATTTTATTTATTTTATTATTTTTATTTCCTAAATTCCGAGAATCCCCCTAAAATCACCCATAATTATGCCAATATTCCTAAATAAAATTCTTTTATATTTATATTAATTTTACCTAATTTATATTAATTTTACCTAATTAATACCCATTTTTGGAGCCCATTTAAAACTCATTGGTACTTAGTTTTCTCAATTTAAATGAGAAAATATGGATTTTCTAGGCCTAAGTTCTCCTTAATATTTCTAGGTCCCTTGGAAAATTATTTAAACATGCTTAATATTTTAAAAAAATATTAAGAGAATTTTTCGGGTCGTTACAATCCCCCATACCTCGTGAAAGTTCGTCCTCGAACTTAGAATAACTCCGGGTACTTGCGCCTCATCTCGTCCTCGCGCTCCCAGGTAGCTTCTTCGAACCGTTGACTTTGCCATAGGACCTTGACTAAGGGCACTTCCTTACTCCTCAGCTTCTTGATTTCCCAGTCTAAAATCTGGATGGGTCTGCTCACATAGCTTAGGTCCTCTTGCACTTGCACCGTCTGTGGCTCGATCACTTGGTCCATATTTGGGATACACTTTTTCAGCAGGGACACATGGAATACGTTATGGATAGCTGACATCTCTGGAGGCAGCTCCAGCTCATATGCCACCTTACCGACTCATTTCAGAATCAGGTACGGCCCCACATAGCGCGGACTTAATTTTCCTTTCTTCCCAAATCTGGTCACTCCCTTCATAGGAGCCACTTTGAGAAATACCCAATCTCCAGCATTAAATTCCAGTGGTCTACGCCGGACATCGGCATAACTCTTCTGCCGACTCTGAGCAGTCTCTATCCGTTGTCGAATAGTCTGTATAGCTCGGGTGGTGCTGTCAATGACATCCGTTGTGAGCCCCATTTCTGTAACGCCCGCCCTTCTCACACTAGGGCGGGGTTACACGAACATAATTTTCGTTTTAGCGGAAGCGTTTGAAACTTGAAATTTGAACATGATATATGTATAATCTTGTACTTGAACATGTAAGCATGAAACCTTTTAAACATCTTAGACATTGAGGAGAGCATGCTGGTACCTTTACATTCTTACTTGCATAATAGAAGCATGCCACATAGCCATTTCTTAAGACAGAGTAGTAAGTATGAGGAAGGATAATATAATACTAAAGTTCTTTAGCAAGTCTTAACTAAGTACTTAGCATATGAGCGAGAGTGAGCATGAAATATCCATATGAGTCTAAATATCAGCAAGTAGCAACTTAGTAAGTATGTTTCAACATTTAACATGCAAAACTCAGCATATGCATAAACAAAACAAAACATGAGTAGATCTTCTTCCACCATGCCACCACCACACACATCTTTGCCCCTCCTGCTGCTCCCTTTAGTTTAGCCATTCCTTACCCTTTTCTACAGTACAAGGGAAACGTGGAACCTATAAGCATATAGCTTAGTAAGATCCCTTCCTACTCACAAAATCATACGTTCCATCAAGTAGAGAAAGCATCACGTCATAATAGTGCATAGCATTAAAACACTTAACTTAACATAGCACAAGGGAGCCTATGTACTTATCATAAGAAGCATACTTGAACTTAACATAATTCACCTTTATAGCATAATAGTCATATAGTCATGACAAAAATGCGAATGCAAGATGCTCTTTTGAAAAACATGCATAGGATGAGTACATGCATATGCTTTTCTTAAAATCATACATATAGGTACTTAAACATACATCTATCATCATTTGGGGGATCCCGGCTTGTACCACTTACATACATACATAATGCGCGCATCCCTAATAGGCCAAGGTAGCTAGTCTCTAACCTACTAGGGAAACTAGGTCCGTTCATAGTCCGTCGACCTAGGGGCGTCTCGGGAGCCCATCCCCTTACTAGGTCCATTCATAGACCGTCGACCTAGGGGCTGCATCCGGAGCCCACCCGTGGACCTTGCTAGGATCCGGTACAAGCCATACAAAGTAAAATAGCATACATGGATTTTATCATATCATAAGCATAGCACATTCTTGTTTCTTACTAGGTCCGATCATAGTCCGTCGACCTAGGGGTTGCATAGCACATTCTTATCATATCATAAGCATATCATCATAACTATCACATCATTGTCATATCATGAGCATGGCATGCCTCTTATCTTATCATGAAGAGTGCTCTTAGTCCCGACTTACAGGGAAGCATCTCTTAGGCATTTCATCATACATAAGCCATGCATAATATAAGAGTGCTTAAAGAGCTTAAACATAGACATGTACATCATGATTCTTAGAGCATGAAAAAGCATGGGAGAAGACATGTTATCACCTATACTACTCATAGCATATCATGGGCATCCTTGGCGTGCCTAATTGGGGTTGTAGCTTCCCCCTTAGCCCAAATTCTTATTTAATCAGAAAATTCCAGCATATAAACTCTAAGTTTAGAACATGATAAACCATGAAAAACATTACACTAACATCATACATTAAGGTTGGCATCATAGAGGAGACATTAGAAGGCATGTTGGGGTTGTTACCCCTTCTTAAGTCCTACTTATCATTCTTTACAGAAAATTCCAGCATACATACCTTAGTTTCCATGCATGTTAAAATCATGAATAAACATCATATTAACATCATTAAGTGCATAGCATGTCATGGAGATCATTCGTAAGCATAGTTGGGAAATATTACATGCAACCTCATCATACAATATAATGTATGTTATAGGGAAGGACATTTGCATGCTTATGGGGAGTTTTGGACTTTACAAGTCCAAGAATCTTATGTTAGCCGAAATTCACATCAACCATATCCTAGGTTTTTTTTTGACAACATAATACCATGAATAACACCATATTTACATCACATATCATCTTATATATCATAGGGAGGGTCATTATCAAGCATACTAGGAGTTTAAACCTCTCTAAGCCCTAAAAGAGGTCCTTGGCCGAAAATTCCAGCAAGCCTACTCCGGGTTTTTGGGGGCTTATGGACAAGGAAAACATCATATTATCATCATCTATTTAGTCACACATCATGAGGAAAAACATATGCAAGTATAAGAGTAGTTTAAACCCTCGCAAGCCCTAAAAACCTTCTTGGCCGAAAACATCAAGAGCTTCATCCTATGTTTAAACCATTTTAGGCACTCGAAACTATTGTAATGTAGGTGAGGGGATTACTTACATCCTCTCGCTTGAATCTCCACGAAGAAGTCCTTGAAGAGGAGGAGAGGAGAGCCCTTCTTGCGCTTCTTTTCCTTAGCCTTGCTTTAGTAGAAGGTAGTCTCTCTATAGGGCCCTCTTGGGAGTTTTTCTTATGGAGGAAACCTAGGGTTGCAGTTTCGAAAATTTGAGAAGGGGAGGGGAGAGTTTTCGGTTTTGAAGAGGGAAGAGTGAGGAAGAAGAAGAGAGGAAGTTATTCCAACTTCCCTTCACTTATTTATACTTTTCTCATGAAGAGACATGTCTCTTCACTTCCCTAGCTTTAACAAGCATGTTTCTTATTCTCTCAACATGAAACATGGCTTGGTGTGTTGGTTATGACATGATTAGTGCAACTAGGAGGTTCAAGGTTCAATCCTGGCTTCCTCCTTTCTACCTCTTCTTTTTATCACATTTTGCATTAATCCATATCAAAGCCCATTAATCCATATCAAAGCCTATTAAGCCAAGCCCATCATGTAATTTCATAATAATGATAATGTTTCATGAATTTATAATATTTCATAATAATGATAATGTTTCATGAATTCATAATATTTCATATGGGAAAATTTTGGGGTGTTAAAATCCTCCATACCTTATAAAAAGTTCGTCCCGAACTTTAAAATAATTCCGGATACTTTAATCGTATTGCCTCCTCTTGTTCCCACGTGGCTTCTTCGAATTGTTCGTTCCGCCATAGAACCTTTACTAAGGGTACTTCCTTGTTCCTTAGCTTTTTGACTTCCCGGTCTAAGATCTGTATAGGTCGGCGTTCGGAACTTAAGTTCTCTTGATCTTGTACTGGTTGGGGCTCTATCATCTGATTCACATCAGAGGTACATTTCCTGAGCATTGATACATGGAAGACATTGTGGATAGTCGACATTTCTGACGGCAACTCCAGTTCGTAGGCCACTTTGCTTACCCGTCTCAGAATCTGATACGGTCCCACATATCTCGGACTCAGCTTCCCTTTCTTCCCGAATCTCATTACCCCTTTCATAGGGGCCACTTTCAAGAATACTGAATCCCCAACCTCAAACTCTAATGATCTGCGTCGCTTGTCAGTGTAGCTTTTCTGCCGACTCTGAGCAGTCTCTATCCTCTGGCGGATATTCTTTATAGCCTGAGTGGTTTCGTCTATAATATCCGTCCGGAGTCCCATCTCCTTCTTTTCACCACTCTCAAGCCAGCATATAGGAGATCTGCATTTCCTTCCGTATAGTGCTTCGTACGGTGCCATCCCAATAGTAGCCTGATAACTGTTGTTATACGCAAACGCTGCCAGGCTCAGGTATCGACACCAGCTTCCCTTGAAATCCAAGGCACAAGCTCGTAACATGTCCTCTAATATCTGGTTTACTCTTTCAGTTTGCCCGTCAGTCTGGGGGTGAAAGGCAGTACTGAATTTCAGCTTCGTGCCAAGAGCCTTCTGCACGTGTCCCAAAAAATCTGAAGTAAATCGACCATCCCTATCAGAGATAATGGTCTTGGGAACCCCGTGTAGTCGGACAATTTCCTTGACGTACAGTTGAGCTAGCTGCTCTACTGAGTGTGTCATCCTGATAGCCAAAAAATGGGCAGACTTGGTGAGTCTGTCCACATAACCCATATACCATCATATCCATTCGTCGTTCTAGGCAGCCCAGCGATGAAATCCATAGAGATGTCTTCCCATTTCCACTCGGGAATTGATAGAGGTTGCAGAACTCCCCCAGGCCTCTGGTGTTCTGCTTTGACCCTCTGGCAGGTCAAACACATACTGATATAGTGGGCTACATCTCGCTTCATACGGACCACCAAAACTTGCTCTTCAGATCTTGATACATCTTGGTAGACCCAGGATGCATCGCATAAGGTGTTCCGTGAGCTTCCTCTAGGATTCTTGTCCGTAAGTCGGAGTCGTCGGAACACATAATCGATCCCGGAGATATAAGACTCCGCTGTCTGAAATCCGAAATCCATCGTCCTTGCCTTCGAGAACCTCTTGCTTGATTCTCTGAAGACTCGGATCATGATTCTGCTTTTCCAGAATATCGTCGAATAATGTCGGCGCAATCATCAGGGTGGACAACTGTCCTGATATGATTTCAATCCCGTAATTCATAATTTCTTCCCCTAAGGGTTGTGACAAAGCCGACAAAGACATTAAAGCAGCACATGATTTCCTACTGAGAGCATCGGCTACCTTGTTGGCTTTTCCCGGATGGTACAGGATCTCACAATCATAATCCTTGACCAATTCGAGCCATCTGCGCTGTCTCATATTCAGATCTTTCTGGGTGAAGAAATACCGCAGACTCTGGTGGTCTGTATAAACTTTACACTGAGTTCCATATAGATAGTGCCTCCATATTTTCAGTGCAAAGACCATCGCTGCTAACTCTAAGTCATGGGTAGGGTAGTTTCTTTCATGTTCCTTCAGTTGCCTAGAGGCATAGGCAATTACCTTCCCATTTTGCATAAGTACAGCTCCGAGTCCCAGTTTGGATGCGTCGTTGTACATATCGAAACCCATATCGCTCTCTGGAAGAGTCAATATTGGAGCGCTAGTCAGCCTCCTTTTCAGTTCAGTAAAGCTCTTCTCACATTCCTCGGTCCATACATATTTCTTGTCTTTCTTTGTAAGAGCTGTCATAGGGGCTGCAATTCGAGAGAAGTTCTCTACGAATTTTCTGTAATAGCCTGCTAGCCCGAGGAAACTTCGAATTTCACTGGCATTCTTGGGTCTAGTCCAGTTACTCACCGCTTCGATTTTAATTGGGTCCACCATTACTCCTTCCTTGGAGATAACATGTCCCAAGAATGATACTTGATCGAGCCAGAACTCGCATTTGGAAAATTTAGCATACAGTTGTTCCTTCTGAAGAATCTGTAGTACTATACTCAGGTGCTCAGCATGTTCTTCGGGAGTTCTCGAATATATAAGGATATCGTCGATAAAGACGATCACAAATCTGTCGAGGAATGCCGAGAATACCCGATTCATTAAATCCATAAACATAGCTGGCGCATTGGTAACTCCAAATGGCATAACTACGAACTCATAATGTCCGTATCTGGTTCGAAAAGCCGTCTTCGGTATATCCTCCTTTTTCACTCTAACTTGGTGATAACCAGATCTCAGGTCAATCTTAGAGAATACCGTGGCTCCCTTCAGTTGATCGAACAGGTCATCTATCCTGGGTAAAGGGTACCTGTTCTTGATAGTCACGTTGTTCAGCGCCCGATAGTCGATACACATTCGCATCGACCCATCCTTCTTTTTCACGAACAATACGGGAGCTCCCCAGGGAGAATGACTAGGGCGGATGAGTCCCTTGTCAAGCAGCTCCTGTAACTGTCCCTGTAATTCCTTTAATTCCGTCGGCGCCATACGGTACGGTGCCTTAGAAATGGGGTTAGTACCAGGAACCAACTCAATTGCAAATTCTATATCTCTTTCAGGTGCTAACCCTGGTAAGTCATCGGGAAATACCTCTGGGTAATTGCATACGACTTTGACGTCTTCTAGCTTCGGGCCCTCTGTAGGACTGGTATCAACCACATGAGCTAGAAATCCAGAGCATCCCTTTTCTAACATCTTCCTTGCTTTCAGAGCCGACAAGAATTTGCTTGTCCTCTTCTTCGGCTCTCCGATAAATTCGAATAGAATTTCCGCCTCAGGTCGGAAGATAACCCTTCGTTTACGGCACTCAATAGAGGCGCCATATTTGTTCAAGAAATCCATGCCCAATATCACATCATAATCTGACATATCAAGCACTATCAGATCGCAGTAGAGTTCCTATCTGCGATTCTGATTGGTGCGGCACTAGCATTTGGGTAGAGGGCATCACCTCACCCGAGGGCAGGTTGTCAGAAATTTCAGTCTAATCTTGCAGTGACATATCTTTCTTTTGGCATATTGCATAAGAATTCCTCAGAAATTCGACTCGAAGTCTTCCACTTCATCTGGTCCACTGACCTTCTAGCTTTTACCCGTTCCCACCACACCCTGGCATCGCCAGTGAGGTAGAACAAGACATTTAATTTTCTCATGCTCGGGCCAGTCTAATAATTCCACTGTGCTCTCAACTACCTTGAGCCAGGCCTGGGCGTCCCTGGGCTCGCAGGTGCCCGAGAACTTTTCCGGCTTCAGTCTCTGCCACTGAATCAGATAGGCCTCCTGTCAGACTCCTCGGACCGGGGTGTCAGGGGTGCCTGTGTAGTTGGAGGCTAAGTAGGCATCACATTCTGACTTCCCTGCGGGGTTGTAGTGTTCCCTGCTGGGTCATCAGAGTATTTATGATCTGCTGCTGTTCAGTGACCTGACGCTGTAGATCTGTGATTACTTGTATCATATTAGGTGGGGGTGCTGTCTCATCACCCCGATTGCTACATCTTCTAGCCATATCTATCACACAGGTGATAAATAAGCTATATAAGAATTAACGCTACTTTCTCTTGTTATGCAAGCATAAATCATCTCTATATATATCATTACTGTACATGAAATAAAGTAAAGCGAGGTTAGGATCACTTACTTGGAAGCGGCAGGATGAAGCTTTGATGTGTGTGTGTAGTGGGGAAGGCAGACCTGCTCTGATACCAACCTGTAACGCCCGCCCTTCTCACACTAGGGCGGGGTTACGCGAACATAATTTTCGTTTTAGCGGAAGCGTTTGAAACTTGAAATTGAACTGATAATGTATAACTGTACTTGAACATGTAAGCATGAAACCTTTTAAACATCTTAGACATTGAGGAGAGCATGCTAGGTACCTTTACATTCTTACTTGCATAATAGAAGCATGCCACATAGCCATTTCTTAAGACAGAGTAGTAAGTATGAGGAAGGATAACATAATACTAAAGTTCTTTAGCAAGTCTTAACTAAGTACTTAGCATATGAGCGAGAGTGAGCATGAAATATCCATATGAGTCTAAATATCAGCAAGTAGCAACTTAGTAAGTATGTTTCAACATTTAACATGCAAAACTCAGCATATGCATAAACTAAACAAAACATGAGTAGATCTTCTTCCACCATGCCACCACCACACACATCTTTGCCCCTCCTGCTGCTCCCTTTAGTTTAGCCATTCCTTACCCTTTTCTGCAGTACAAGGGAAACATGGAAACTATAAGCATATAGCTTAGTAAGATCCCTTCCTACTCACAAAATCATACGTTCCATCAAGTAGAGAAAGCATCACGTCATAATAGTGCATAGCATTAAAACACTTACTTAACATAGCATAAGGGAGCATATGTACTTATCATAAGAAGCATACTTGAACTTAACATAATTCACCTTTATAGCATAATAGTCATATAGTCATTACAAAAATGCGAATGCAAGATGCTCTTTTGAAAAACATGCATAGGATGAGTACATGCATATGCTTTTCTTAAAATCATACATATAGGTACTTAAACATACATCCATCATCATTTGGGGGATCCCGGCTTGTACCACTTACATACATACATAATGCGCGCATCCCTAATAGGCCGAGGTAGCTAGTCTCTAACCTACTAGGGAAACTAGGTCCGTTCATAGTCCGTCGACCTAGGGGCGTCTCGGGAGCCCATCCCCTTACTAGGTCCGTTCATAGTCCGTCGACCTAGGGGCTGCATCCGGAGCCCACCCGTGGACCTTGCTAGGATCCGGTACAAGCCATACAAAGTAAAATAGCATACATGGATTTTATCATATCATAAGCATAGCACATTCTTGTTTCTTACTAGGTCCGTTCATAGTCCGTCGACCTAGGGGTTGCATAGCACATTCTTATCATATCATAAGCATATCATCATAACCTATCACATCATTGTCATATCATGAGCATGGCATGCCTCTTATCTTATCATGAAGAGTGCTCTTAGTCCCGACTTACAGGGAAGCATCTCTTAGGCATTTCATCATACATAAGCCATGCATAACATAAGGGTGCTTAAAGAGCTTAAACATAGACATGTACATCATGATTCTTAGAGCATGAAAAAGCATGGGAGAAGACATGTTATCACCTATACTACTCATAGCATATCATGGGCATCCTTGGCGTGCCTAATTGGGGTTGTAGCTTCCCCCTTAGCCCAAATTCTTATTTAATCAGAAAATTCCAGCATATAAACTCTAAGTTTAGAGCATGATAAACCATGAAAAACATTACACTAACATCATACATTAAGGTAGGCATCATAGAGGAGACATTAGAAGGCATGTTGGGGTTGTTACCCCTTCTTAAGTCCTACTTATCATTCTTTACAGAAAATTCCAGCATACATACCTTAGTTTCCAAGCATGTTAAAATCATGAATAAACATCATATTAACATCATTAAGTGCATAGCATGTCATGGAGATCATTCATAAGCATAGTTGGGAAATATTACATGCAACCTCATCATACAATGTAATGTATGTTATAGGGAAGGACATTTGCATGCTTATGGGGAGTTTTGGACTTTACAAGTCCAAGAGTCTTATCTTAGCCGAAATTCACATCAACCATATCCTAGGTTTTTTTTTGACAACATAATACCATGAATAACACCATATTTACATCACATATCATCTTATATATCATAGGGAGGGTCATTATCAAGCATACTAGGAGTTTAAACCTCTCTAAGCCCTAAAAGAGGTCCTTGGCCGAAAATTCCAGCAAGCCTACTCCGGGTTTTTGGGGGCTTAAGGACAAGGAAAACATCATATTATCATCATCTATTTAGTCACACATCATGAGGAAAAACATATGCAAGTATAGGAGTAGTTTAAACCCACGCAAGCCCTAAAAACCTTCTTGGCCGAAAACATCAAGAGCTTCATCCTATGTTTAAACGATTTTAGGCACTCGAAACTATTGTAATGCAGGTGAGGGGATTACTTACATCCTCTCGTTTGAATCTCCACCAAGAAGTCCTTGAAGAGGAGGAGAGAAGAGCCCTTCTTGCGCTTCTTTTCCTTAGCCTTGCTTTAGTAGAAGGTAGTCTCTCTATAGGGCCCTCTTGGGAGTTTTTCTTATGGAGGAAACCTAGGGTTGCAGTTTCGAAAATTTGAGAAGGGGAGGGGAGAGTTTTCGGTTTTGAAGAGGGAAGAGTGAGGAAGAAGAAGAGAGGAAGTTATTCCAACTTCCCTTCACTTATTTATACTTTTCTCATGAAGAGACATGTCTCTTCACTTCCCTAGCTTTAACAAGCATGTTTCTTATTCTCTCAACATGAAACATGGCTTGGTGTGTTGGTTATGACATGATTAGTGCAACTAGGAGGTTCAAGGTTCAATCCTTGCTTCCTCCTTTCTACCTCTTCTTTTTATCACATTTTGCACTAATCCATATCAAAGCCCATTAAGCCAAGCCCATCATGTAATTTCATAATAATGATAATGTTTCATGAATTTATAATATTTCATAATAATGATAATGTTTCATGAATTCATAATATTTCATAATAATAATAATGTTTCATGAATTCATAATATTTCATATGGGAAAATTTTGGGGTGTTACAATTTCCTTCTTTTCACCACCCTCATACCAACTGATCGGCGACCTACATCTCCTCCGGGTCGCTGGTGTTCTGCTTTTACTTGCTGGCAAGTCATGCAAGTACTAACATACTGAGCCACATCCCTCTTCATACCGGACCACCAGAACCTCTCCTTCAGATCTTGATACATCTTGGTGGATCATGGATGCATTGAATAAGGGGTTTCGTGAGCTTCCGTCAGTATTTTTCTTCGAAGCTCCGGGTCATTAGGGATACATAGACGATCCCTAAGGTATAATACTCCCCCTTTGGCGATATGAAAACCCTCGCCCTTTCCTTCTTGGATCTACTCTTTTATTTTCTGGAGACTGAGATCGCCATTTTGTTTTTCCAATAGGTTCTCACATAGGGCGGGTGATATTGTTATAGTGGAAAGTCGCCCAGAGATGACTTCAACCCTAAAATTCATAATTTCTCTTTCGAGTGGTCGGGGTAACTTAGATATGGACACCAAGGTGGCACTTGACTTTCGGCTAAGTGCATCGGCCACTTTGGTTGCCTTCCCTGGATGGTAGAAGATCTCGCAGTCATAGTTCTTCACCAACTCAAGCCATCGGCGTTGTCTCATATTCAGGTCTTTCTGAGTGAAGAAGTACCGCAGACTCTGGTGGTCTGTATAAATCTTACACTATGCTCCATATAGATAATGCCTCCATATCGTAAGAGCGAAACCACCGCAGCCAATTCCAGATCGTGAGTGGGGTAGTTCTACTCATTTTCCTTGAGTTGCCTAGAGGCGTAAGCAATGACCTTACCACTCTGCCTAAGTACAGCTCCAAGTCCTAGCTTGGAAGCATAGCTGTATATATCAAAGTTCTGATTATCTCCTTGACATATAATTGGCTAATGTCATTATTAACCCCATGATATAATTATATGCATATATCCTAATTATATACTTATTTTAATTATGGGTAAACCTAATAATAGTATGCTTCTGAAACATTAGTTCTCAGCCCGGGTTATGAATTATATTAGTTGTATGATTATTATAGAATGGGTGAGATCCTACTTATTATATTACCATAAAATAACTTAAGGTAGTCTTATATATTATATCTAAGATATCAGTGACCCATAACCTATAATAAGTGTTACCATAATTAGAACCCTAACCTATGCGCCCCTACCTAAGTTATACCATATGACCTATACCATTAATTATATCAGTATTAATATCATGGAAATAATGCTATACGCTAACATAGGTGAGAGTGTTAAAATCTCCTGTGGGTAGGCTATCAGATAATTTTCTACATGTGACTATATTATAGATTATACATAATATCATAAATTATAGTTTCTTTTCTACGCCTATATTATTCTAAATATTTAATTCCTAAAATAGAATAAAGTATCATTCATCATTACATATCGTAACGTACTTTTCATCATAAATATCATTCATACTGGCATACCTTAATCTTCCTACTATAAGATATGTACAGAGGTACTTACTTGGAAGCTGCAGGAAGAGGGCTTGATGTGTGTGTAGTGAGATGGTTACTGCTCTGATACCAACCTGTAACGCCCGCTTTTTTTTTTTTAGCGGCGTTACGTTAACATGCTTAGGGCATGTAGACATCATAAGGTAGCGGAATAACTTAACTTATACATGCCCTGTTACCATTCTTAACTTATTCACATGGGAACCTTAGCATATTAACTTTGAACTTAAGCATCATATCATGTCTCACATAACATCATATCATAAGGTCATAAGGTTCCATAAGTCATTATTCAAACATATAGTTTCCTGGGCCAAGTCACTACGACACACATGCGTTCTTGCCCTCCAGCTGCTTCCTTCATTGTCCCCTTGAATGATCTGCGGTATAAGGAAATAAGACTATAAGCACACAGGCTTAGTAAGACTCTTTCCTACTCACAAAACCATTCATCATTCATCATCTCATAATGAGCACATAAAACATTAATATACATGGTGCTCTACTTAGAACATAACATCTTACGTCACTTGTCGTATACATAGCATGGCATGAACATAAACACAATAACATTCTAAGCATGGCATGATACATGGCATAAACATAAACATCATAGACATTCTAAGCATGGCATAATTCATGGCATAATTCATAAACATAGTGAACATAATTCATGGCATAAATCATAATCATCGTGAACATTCTAAGCATGGCATACTTCATGGCATAAACATAAACATCATAGACATTCTAAGCATGGCATAATTCATGGCATAAATCATAAACATAGTGAACATTCTAAGCATGGCATAATTCATGGCATAAACATAAACATCATAAACATTCTAAGCATGGCATAATTCATGGCATAAACATAAACATCATAAACATTCTAAGCATGGCATAATTCATGGCATAAACATAAACATCATAACCATTCTAAGCATGGCATAATTCATGGCATAAACATAAACATCATAAATATTCTAAGCATGGCATAATTCATGGCATAAATCATAAACATAGTGAACTTTCTTTCATGGCATAGATCATTCATTCTCATGCATACTTCTTAACATGAAACAAATGCATAAAGTCTTATCATCATAGCATAATGCATAACATGAATGGATGCATGAGTGGAATGCATATACATAAGGGATGCTTAACTTTTAAAACATACTTTTAATTACTTAAACATAATCATCATAACATCATTTGGGGTCCCCGGCTTGTACCACATACATACATCATAGCGCGCATCCCTAGCAAGTCCGAGGTCGCGAGCCCCAACCTACTAGGGTAAGGACAGCATAGTCGGTAGTCCTCGAACCGAGGCATTATTAAGGTGCCCATCCCTGTTGCCCAGCTCCGGTAGGGCCAGAACCGTGGACAGCTACGGTAGTCCAAAACCGGGGCGTTCTTAAGTTGCCCATCCCTTGGACCCATACTTCGGTCTGGTACAAGCCCATACATAAAGTAAAATACTTTTCATGTGTCATCATTCATCATTCATTCATAGCATACTTAACATAGCATAACTTGTTACGGCTCGGCCCGTCTACCGGCCCATTTACCGGTCCTCTCGACCGTCGTACCGTCAACCATCGACCGTGCCGTTTAGCATATTTATGCCTTAAAGACATAAGCATCATCTTTCATTCATCATACTTGTCGTTCATCATCATTCATTCATCATACTTGTCATTCATCATACATAACATCATAGCTGTGCCTTAAAGGCATGTACTTAACTTCATTCATAAGACATGGCATACATACATCTTATTCATAAATCATAGCATACATATGTATCATTCATAAGACATGGCATGTGTCATTCTTATCATGAACATAAACATAACATACTTAACATGGCATCATTTTCATTCTTAAACATGGCATCATTTTCATTCTTAAACATAAACATAACATACTTAACATGACATCATTCATATCATGAACCTAACATATCATAGCATCATTTTATCATGATCATAACCCTATCATTCTTATCATGGCATCATTCATATCCTGAACATAAACTTATCATACTTATCATGGCAACACATAAACATATACTTGAAGTTAAAGGCTCAACCCTAACCCTTGGGTCCTTGAGGTTGGCCGAAACATATGGGGTCTCTAGGGTACCCCAAAAATTCACAAAAATTGTATTAAACCTCTAGACATCATGAGAGTACATTAAACATCATGATTGGGATTTTTATGATCATTTTAGACCCTTAAACATGGCGGCCGAAACCCTAGGGTGTCCTAGGGTGCTTTCTTAGGTTCCTTCATGTTGGCCGAAACCCTAGGGTATCCTAGCGTAGTCCAAAAATTCCCTAAAATTATAATTAACCTCTACACATCATAAGAGAACATTAAATAACATTATCAAGATTTTTGGCATAATTATAGACCTGTAAATCATGGTGGCCGAAACCCTTAAACTTAGGGTTCCTAGTTTTCTTTCATTCATGTTGGCCGAAACCCTAGCGTGTCCTAGGGTACTCCAAAAATTCCCAAAAATTATACTTAACCTCTACACATCATAAGGGAACATTAAATAACATTATCATGATTTTTAGAATAATTATAGACATGTAAATCATGGTGGCCGAAACCCTTAAACTTAAGGTTCTTAGTTTTGTTTCTTTCATGTTGGCCGAAACCCTAGGGTGTCCTAGGGTACTCCAAAAATTCCCAAAAATTATACTTGACCTCTACACATCATAAGGGAACATTAAATAACATTATCATGATTTTTAGCATAATTATAGACCTGTAAATCATGGTGGCCGAAACCCTTAAACATGAGGGTCTTGGTTTTCATTCCTTTCAACATCAAATTCGAAAACCAACCACTATATCATACTAAAAATCATAAAAATCAGAGGGAACTATTATACCACAGGTGAGGGAGTCTTACCTTGGGTTTCTTGATTTTTTCAAATCTTGGAAGAGAAGGAAATGGTAAGATCTTTGGACCCTTGAACACCCTTGTCCTTGTATCCTTGGAAGAGACTTTAGATCTAGGAGATGGGACCTTGGTGGAAGCTTTTCCAAGGGGAAAACCCTCTTCTTGGTGCTCGGCAAGAATGAGGGGAGGAAGAGTTTTCGAAATGCAAGTAATGGGAAGAAGAGGTAACTCCCAAAACCCCCCTTTAATAGCCCATTAATGAGGCAAATGAAGAGTCTCTCCATGACTCTTCATCTTCTTCTTAATCTTAACTTATATCCACTTCATTTCCTCATAGAAATCCCTTGCTAGGTGAGTTGGTTAAGGCTTACATGGTTGTACAAGAGGTCCAAGGTTCAATCCTTGGCTCATGCACCTTTATTTTTATTTTATTTTTATTTCATTTATTTTATTATTTTTATTTCCTAAATTCCAAAAATCCCCCTAAAATCACCCATAATTTTGCCAATATTCCTAAATAAAATTCTTTTATATTTATATTAATTTTACATAATTTATATTAATTTTACCTAATTAATACCCATTTTTGGAGCCCATTTAAAGCTCGTTGGTACTTAGTTTTCTCAATTTAAATGAGAAAACATGGATTTTCTAGGCCTAAGTTCTCCTTAATATTTCTAGGTCCCTTGGAAAATTATTTAAACATGCTTAATATTTTAAGAAAATATTGAGAGAATTTTCCGGGTCGTTACAGCCACGGTGGTCTTCGCTCTTAAAATATGGAGGCATTATTTATATGGGGCGCAGTGTAAGATCTAAACAGACCACCAGAGTCTGTGATATTTCTTCACTCAGAAAGATCTGAATATGAGACAACGTCGATGGCTTGAGTTGGTGAATGACTATGACTGTGAGATCCTCTACCATCCAGGGAAGGCAAACAAAGTGGCCGATGCACTCAGCCGGAAGTCAAGTGCCACCTTGATGTCCATAGCCGTATTACCCCGACCACTCGAAGAAGAAATTATGAATTTTGGGGTCAAAGTCATCTCCGGGCGACTTTCCACCATGACAATATCACCCGCGCTATGTGAGGACATATTGGAAAAACAAAATGGTGATCTGAGTCTCCAAAAAATAAAACAGGAGATCCTAGAAGGAAAGGGCGATGGTTTTCATATCACCAAAGGGGGGGTACTATACCTTAGGGATCGTCTATGTATCCCTAATGATCCGGAGCTTCGAAGGAAAATACCGACGGAAGCTCACGAAACCCCTTATTCGATGCATCCAGGATCCACCATGATGTATCAGGAACTGAAGGAGAGGTTCTGGTGGTCCGGTATGAAGAGGGATGTGGCTCAGTATGTTAGTACTTGCATGACTTGCCAGCAAGTAAAGGCAGAACATCAGCGACCCGGAGGAGTTCTGCAGCCACTCGCAATTCCGGAGTGGAAATGGGAAGACATCTCTATGGATTTCATTTCAGGGCTTCCCAGGACCACGAATGGATATGATGCAATATGGGTAATTGTGGACAGGCTGACAAAGTCTGCTCACTTCTTGGCGATCAAGATGACTTATTCGATTGAGCAACTGGCTCAATTATATGTTAAGGAAGTGATTAGGCTTCATGGAGTTCCCAAGACCATCATCTCCGATAGGGATGGTCGCTTTACTTCGCATTTTTGGGAATGCGTTCAGAAGTCTCTCGGCACTAAATTGCGATTTAACACCGCCTTTCACCCTCAGACTGACGGGCAAACTGAACGGGTGAATCAGATATTAGAAGATATGTTGAGAGTTTGTGCCCTGGATTTCAAGGGAAGTTGGTGTCGATATCTATGCTTGGCGGAATTCGCTTACAATAATAGCTACCAAGCTACTATCGGAATGACACTTTATGAAGCCTTGTATGGGAGGAGATGTAGGTCTCCGATTTGTTGGTACGAGGGTGGTGAAAAGAAGGAAATGGGGCTCACAACGGATGTTATCGACAGCGCCACCTGAGCTATACAGAATATTCGACAACGGATAGAAACTGCTCAGAGCCGGCAGAAGAGTTATGCCGATGTCCGGCGTAGACCACTGGAATTTAATGTTGGAGATTGGGTATTTCTCAAAGTGGCTCCTATGAAAGGGGTGACAAGATTTGGGAAGAAAGAAAAACTAAGTCCGCGCTATGTAGGGTCGTACCTAATTCTGAAAAGAGTCGGTAAAGTGGCATATGAACTAGAGCTGCCTCCAGAGATGTCAGCTATCCATAACGTATTCCATGTGTCCCTGCTTAAGAAGTGTATCCCAAATATGGACCAAGTGATCGAGCCACAAACAGTACAAGTGCAGGAGGACCTAAGCTATGAGAGCAGACCCACCCAGATTTTGGATAGGGAAGTCAAGAAGCTGAGGAGTAAGGAAGTACCCTTAGTCAAGGTCCTATGGCAAAGTCAACGGTTCGATGAAGCTACCTGGGAACACGAGGACGAGATGAGGCGCAAGTACCCGGAGTTATTCTAAGTTCGAGGACGAACTCTCATGAGGTATGGGTGATTGTAACGACCCGGAAAATTCTCTTAATATTTTCATAAAATATTGAGCATGTCTAGATAATTTTCCGAGGGACCTAGAAATATTAATATAAAATTTGGCCTAGAAATCCATATTTTCTCATTTAAATTGAGAAGTTAAGCACTAATGGGCCTTATATGGGCTTTTTGGTACCATAATTATTGGAGAATTTTAGGTAGAAATTAATATAAACATAAAGGGGTTTTAATGAGAAATATTAACATAATTATGGGGGAATTTTTAGAGAATTTTCGGAATTTTGGGGGAAATAATAGAAAATAAAAGGAAAAAAAATAAAATAAAAATAAGGTGCATGGGCCAAGGATTGAACCTTGGACCTCTTGTACAACCATGTATACTCTAACCAACTCATCTAGCAAGGGAATGTTATAAGGAAATGAAATGGAGATTGGTTAAGGCTTAGAAGAAGATGAAGGGTCATGGAGAGACTCTTCATTTACCTCCTTAATGAATTATAAAAGGGGGGGGGTTTGGGAGTTACTTCTTCCTTCCATCAATTGTGTTTTCTCTCCTCCTCCTTCCTCATTCTAGCCGAACACTTCAAAGGGGGTTCTCCCTTGGAAAAATTTTCACCAAGGCTTCATCTCCAAGATCTAAGGTTTTCCCAAGACTACAAGGGCTAGAGGTGACCTAGGGTCTAAGAAGTTCTTGTGATTCTCTATAATCAAGGTGAAAACTCGAAATCAACCAAGGTAAGACTCCCTCACCTGTGGTATAATGGCTTTTCTTGAAGATTAACATGATATGAAAATCTTGTATGTGATGTTTATGTTGGAAAACCAAAGGAAACCCATGAACCTAACCTTATAGGTTTCGGCCACCATGGGTTCTTGGTCTATAATGATGATAAAAATCTAAATCATGTTGTCTAATATGCTCTCATTATGTTTAGAGATTAAATATAATTTTTAAGAATTTTTGGGGTACCCTAGGATCCCCTAGTGTTTCGGCCAACTTCAAGAACCCATGAGTAGGGTTGGGTCTTAAACATCAAGTATATGTTTTATGTATTATCATGATATAAGGGAGATGGAGGGTGATCATGTGAATTTTCATATGGCCTAGAGACCCTATGAGTTTCGGCCAAGATTGCCAATAGGGTAGAAAGTTAGGACTTATTTCAAGTAAGGGCCCCAAGGGCCCTATGGTAAGATATAATTGATGTTTAATGATTTGTTGGGGATTTTAATGGAATTTTTCCATGCCCCCATGGCCTAAGTTTCGGCCAGCCCTAGGAAGGTGGGCTAAAGGCTAGGGTTAACCCTAATCATGAGCCCAAATGGCTCCCTATGGCCTCATAGATGATGTATGGTTGTTCCTTTACCTTATGCTATTGTACATGTTTACGGAATTGATGGAACTCCACCTATAGGTTTCGGCCAAGCCATGTATCTAGGGTTTGGGGTGGAGTTAGGGTTCAAAGAATGATGGTTTATGCTTACCATAAAGTATTTATATGTATAGGTTCAAGCATGTGGTAGAAATTATGTTAACCATAACCCTAATGTTTAAGCACCATGTGTTATGTTTCATGTTTTAGGTTTATGATTGGATGCCATGCTTAATAGGGTTTATCATGAATGTCTATGTATTATGCCATGTATTTGAATGGTAGGTAGAATGTTATGGAAATCCTACCTATGTATGCTTAAGATAGATACCATGCTTAGGCAAGAAATGCGATGTTTACCTTATGTATCATGTTCATACAAGCTTTAAGTAGTAGGATAACTATCTATGAAAAATGTGTCATGTTCGATGCAATGCTTACCTTCTATGTTATGATCATGCAAGTACTAGGAATAGGAATGATGTGTAGGTATGCATGCCATGTTTATGTAGGAAGATGAATGTCATGTTTATGTAGGAAAATGAATGTCATGTTGTATGAACAATGATGCATGCCATGTTGTATAGATAATGATGTTGCCATGTTAAATGAAAAAAGACTCATGCCATGTTTATGAAAGAAGATGCATACCATGTTTATGAATGAAGATAATGCTCATGCCTTCCAGGCATCATGATGTTATGCAATAAGTATGAACAATGAAAGGACATGCATGTGTTAAGTCATGCTTTATGTAACATGGTTATGCTATGAATGTCTTATGAATGATAAAACATGTAAAGTATTTTACTTTATGAATGGGCTTGTACCGGACCGAAGTATGGGTCCAAGGGATGGGCATCTTAAGAACGCCCCGATTCTGGACTACCGAAGCTGTCCACGGTTCTGGCACTACCGGAGCTGTGCAACAGGGATGGACTCCATAAGAATGCCTCGGTTCAGGGACTACCGACTATGCTGTCCTTACCCTAGTAGGTCGGGGCTCGCTACCTCGGACTTGCTAGGGATGCGCGCTATGATGTATGTATGTGGTACAAGCCGGGGACCCCAATGATGATATGATGATTATGTTTAAGCATTTAAAATTATGTTTTAAAAGTTAAGCATCCTTGTGTTTATGCATTCATTCATGTTATGCATTATGCTATGCAAATAAGATTTTATAGTTACGCTTCATGTTAAGAAAGATGCATGAGATTAAATGATCTATGTCATGATTATGTTAAGAAGATGTTCATATGCTGTGATAGGAAGTATGCCTATGTTTAGGCCATACAGGTTAGTTTACACCTTATAGACATGTTTATATCATGTAGTATGCCATGTCAAGAATGCTTAGAATGTTTACTATGTTTATGTTTATGTCATGTATCATGCTATGCTTAGAATGCTTACTATGCTTATGTTTATGCCATGCATCATGCCATGCTTAGAATGTTTACTGTGTTTACGTTTATGCCATGTCTCATGCCATGCTAGGAATGTTCACTTATGTTTATGTTCATGCCATGCCACGTATATGATAAATGATTCAAGATGTTATGTTCTAAGTAGAGCACCAAGTATGTTAATATTTCATGTGCTCATTACGAGATGATGAATGGTTTTTGTGAGTAGGAAAGAGTCTTACTAAGCCTGTGTGCTTATAGTCTTATTTCCTTATACCGCAGATCATTCAAGGGGACAATGATGGAAGCAGCAGGAGGGCAAGAACGCATGTGTGTGGTAGTGACTTGGCCCAGGAAACCATATGTTGACCGTTTATGTTAGAACCTTACTTTGGTTACTTGTATGCTTGAATAATGACTTATGGAAGTCTACGACGTGATGTTAAGTATGACATGATATGATGTTTAAGTATGAAGTCAATATGCCGAGTTTCCATGTCATTATGTTAAGAATGGTAGTAGGGCATGTATGTGTAAAAATAAAGTTATTCCGCTGCCTTATGATGTCTACATGCCCTAAGTATGTTAACGTAACGCCGCTTTATGAAAAAAAAAACGGGCGTTACACCTGGTGCCTAGCAGTCCTTCGCTAGGTCTTTGTATCCTGGCATTCCTTCGCCAGGTGCCTAGCAGTCCTTCGCTAGGGCTTTGTATCTTTGCATTCCTTCGCCAGGTGCCTAGCAGTCCTTCGCTAGGACTTTTCCTGCACACTTGAGTAACATATTAGATAAACATTATACCTTAACTTATGAACCCTTTTGCCATTATTATCAAAACACAGGTTCGACTTGGGTGCTTTCTGCACCAACACTCTCCCCCTTTTTGATTTATGGCAACCCTAGTTCAAAAAGTTATGTTAATAAAAAATTGAAATTTTGTTTCCTCCCCCTGAAGGAATCTCCCCCTAGATTTTTCATTAGTTCGTGGGGTTTTGAAAATATATTCTAAGTCTAAAGATGGATTTAATTTTACTTAGAATAATTTTCAACTGAAGCTTTAAAGACATATTTTTCGAAATAATTTTGGTTGTGCACTTTTAGAAAATTTATAATTGTAGAAAATTTAAGTTTAAATACCTAGATGGTTTTTGAAAACTTAAGTTTAAGTATTACTAAGGATTTTGAAAACTTAAGTTTGAGTACTAAAGAAAATTTCGAAAATTTAAGTTTATGTACTCAAAAAGTTTTTGAAAACTTAAGTTTAAAATACTTAGGAAAATTTGAAAGATTTAAGTTTTATGTACTTAGGAAAATCTGAAAAATTTTAGTTTTAAGTACTTAGTAAAATCTGAAAAATTTTAGTTTTAAGTACTTAGTAAAATTTGAAAAAAAATTAGTTTTAAGTACTTACTAAAATTTGAAAAAATTTTAGTTTTACTTAGAAAACTTAAGTACTTAGGGAAGATTGAAAACTTATGTTTAAAGTACTAAGAAAGCTTTGAAAACTTTTAAATACTTAGAAAACCTTAGTACTTTTGAAAGATGAATTAAGTACTTTTTAAACTCTCTTTTCCTATCTCACCCCCTTTGCCATATATCAAAAACAAGGAATATAGAAGAAAAAGGATAATTATGTTGCATAAAAGAAAATAATAACTTGCATAATTCGCTGTACTGAATCAGTTCAGGATATGAATTAAACCAAATCAGTTTCAATTTTCTCTTCTAGGGTCCTGTCTAACCCAATTAGCTACTTACTAACTGCTATAAGCAGTAATTTTCGCTAGGGTTAGTCAAATTAAGTGTTCTGTTCAAGTTAGATTTTCTAAACTTGACACTTAACTTGATTTCTGTGTAAGTTGTATTTAGTGCCCCAATTACTGCAGATGTACTGACTTAAAACATCTTGAATTAAGACAAAGACCTAAGCATCTCAACCCAATCTAGGTTATCAATCAAAAGTACCCTAAGGTGCTTGTGAGATGCTGGCTTCTAAATCTATAGGTGCATGCCGTTTTAGGGTTAGGGCCTAGGCTAAGTCCATTTGTGAAAAAGCCCTAGTTTTGAAAGGGGTAGTTTTTTTTTTAAAAAATAAAACTAAGTCAAGAATTTTTTTTTAAACTTTTCAAAGCTAAGTAAAAGCTGATTTTGAAAGCATTTAAAAACTACTTTAAAAACTGATTTTGAAATCAGTAAAGTAGTAAGAAAACCAACAGTAGACTAAATATATTCTACCAAGCATAATCCTAACTGCCTTCTTAGTGAGCTGAACTCAGACTCAGGTAGGGGTTTGGTAAATATATCAGCTAAGTTAGATTTAGAGTCTACATGCTTAAGGACTATCTCACCCATGGCTACATGATCTCTTACAAAGTGGTGTTTAACTTCTATGTGTTTAGTTCTGGAATGTTGGATTGGGTTCTTAGTTAGATTAATTGAGCTTATATTGTCAATGAATACTTGAGTTTGGGTGTAGTTAAGCTGGAAGTCCTTAAGAGTGTGCATCATCCATAAAAGTTGTGCTACACATTCTCCTAAGGCAACATATTCAGCTTTAGTTGTGGATAGAGCTACACAGTGTTGTTTTCTGCTGCACCAACTTACTAGACTATGTCCTAACAGTTGGCAGCTTTCACTTGTGCTCTTTCTATCTAATTTGCAACCAACATAGTCAAAATCCGAGTATCCTGACAAATCAAAGGTTGAGGTTCTAGGATACCAAATCCCAACATTTAGGGTGCCCTTTACATATCTTTGTATTCTTTTTAGGGCTGCTAAGTGTGTTTCCTTAGCACAGGTTTGGTATCTAGCGCACATCCCTACTACAAAAAGAATGTCAGGTCTGCTGGCTGTAAGGTACAGTAGACTTCCTATCATACTTCTATAGAGTTTAAGGTCTACTAGTTTACCATCAGGGTCACTATCTATTTTTATATTAGTGGCCATGGGGGTACTTATGCTTCTAGAGTTATCCATTTTAAATTTCTTTATTAGCTCCTTAGTGTATTTGGATTGATGCACATAGTTGTTGGTGCAGGAAGCACCAGATCGAACCTTGTTTTGATATTGGCAAAGGATTCAAAGTTAAGGGTTGTTTGTTATCTAACAATGCTACTTGAGTGTACAGGAAAAGCCCTAGCGAAGGACTGCTAGGCCCTGGCGAAGGGCTGCCAGAAGAAAAGTCCTAGCGAAGGACAGCTAGGCCCTGGCGAAGGACTGCCAGAATGGAAAAGCCCTAGCGAAGGATTGCTAGGTCCTGGCGAAGGACTGCCAGAAGAAAAGCCCTAGCGAAGGAATGCTAGGCACTGGCGAAGGACTGCCAGACAGCAGAAGCCCTAGCAAAGGACTGCTAGGCACTGGCGAAGGACTGCCAGAAGAAAAGCCCTAGCGAAGGACTGCTAGGCTGGCGAAGGACTGCCAGAAGAAAAGACCTAGCGAAGGGCAGCTAGGCACCAAGCGAAGGGCAGCTTGGTAACTCAAGACCTGGCGAAGGACTGCCGGGCAAAAGTCTAACTGGAGGATCCGGTTGGCACCAGGTAAACTCTCCCGAGAGGAGTAGGTGAGGACGCGTTCCCCTTGAGGGAACATTAGGCGTCGGTTCGACCTAGGCTCCATTTTGGAGACCAAAGTCAGAACCAAGACAGCTAAGGCTGTATAAAATAATAATATTATTGTTATTTGGACTAACCCTGGATGCAGGATCGAAGGACTGAGTATCTGCAGCTCAGAGAGCCTCAAAGGAGTGAGGCAGAAGCTGAGCAGGGCGCCCCGGACGACCAGGGCGCCCCCATGGTCAACCCAAGTCTGCCGAAGTCTTCAACGCGTTTTCGCCCCGCTTGTCGCGGGTGCCCCGCGTGTCTCGGGCGCCCCCACTGCCAGCTGCCGAAGCGCATCCCTGCGAAGTCGAAGAAATGAGGCCTTTGACCTGTCAAATCGGGCGCCCCGTGTCCTCCGGGCGCCCCGGTCAAACCGGATCCCGAAGATAAGGGGATCAGACGGCGACCGAGCTGCAGCTGGATCTGCTGCCACGTGGGGGGCGCCCCTGTAAAGTCCCGCCCTAAATCCTCTAAGGATTTGTGGCGTTACTTTAACATTCATAACATCTTTACTAATGCTTATATTTATACTACTTTATGCATCATATAGCGGAAGCATAACATCATTCACGTAATGTTAACATGACTACTTCATGTATTCATTTCCATCTAAGCTTTAGATGCATGCGATCATACAAGAGCGGAAGCATAAGACTTGAAAGCATGTAGATCATGCTTGTACGTGAGAGCATGAAGCCTAGGGTTTAAAAACAAATTTTATATATGAGTAGGCCGAAACATGTATGGGCATTATAGCATTTAGGAGCAAGTTTCATGAAATGCATAAAGTATGTGGTGTCCATGCGCATGATACAATATTGACAAGTAAGGATCTAAACATATGGAAGGTTTTAACATGATCGTGGCATGCAACATGGGGAGCATAAGGGTGTTGAACATGAGAGGACTCAAACCAGCAAGTGATGGCCGAATATCATAAGTGATCTAAGCATAACTAGGCATGGCAAGTATGATAGAGTTTTAGTGGATCATGAGCATAAACAAGATAGAATGTTATGAGGGAAGTATCATATCAACTACTTTAGCATAATCGAATAGAGTGGTGTATCCATACAGTCAAGATGGAGACATCATATGTTCACAAGTATAGCAAAAACTTATCATGAAGTAGAGTAATGCCAAACATAAGAGCAATCTTAGAGTAGTGTGCAGAAAAAGGTGTATAACATCCTTAGGTTTCAAAATTGAAAAGAAAACATAGAGCGAGCAAGATCTTTAATCCACCGTCACTATCACATTTCCCTTGCTCTTCTTCCTGCAGCTTCCTTAGTTAGTGTCCTGTAGCATAAGAACACTAAAACTATAAGCAATGCTTAGTAAGGCCTTGTCCTACTCACAAAACGTCGTCAATTCGTAAGCATATCAAGTATAGCATAGAAGCATAACATGTTAAGCATAGAAGTCATTAAGCATGGTAAACATAACGTGTAAAGACATGGGATCATTAAGCATGGTAGACATAGTGAGCATAGTAATTTCATGAAAAGATTTCCTTTTTGAAAACATATACATAGTACTTGAATATAACATAGTCATCTTTTGGGGGCCCCGGCTTGTACCCTTAGTTTTGTGCACATGAACCCTATTTAGGCACAAGGTAGCTAGCCTTGACCTAGAAGGGTTCCTTATTAGGCCTTCTTGAAAATCCTTCAGCCTGGGGGTCTCTAGGCCTTCTCAAAAAGTCCTTCAGCCTAGGACCCATCATGAACTCATTTAAGAGTTTGTGGTACAAGCCAATCATAAAGTAACATAGTTATCATGTACATTTCCCTTTTTAAGCATGCTCTTAGTCCCTTCCTTTCAAGGGAGCATTACTTTAGGCCTTAGCCTTCATCATACATAAACTCATAATCCATGATAACTATTTATGCATTACATAGGTATTCATTCATGCATTTCATTCATATCATAGTATAACATGCTTTCATGAAAAGTGAACATAAATAAGGTCCAAGGGTTCCCTTGGCCGAAAATCATCATCATGCATTCTTCACTTTCCTAGATCATACAAGCATGGTTCATGTCATTCAAAGCATGCAATATCATAAGCATTCATTAGGGTAGCATGGCATGTAAATAGGTTTAGGACCTAACCCTATTCTTGGGTTGGCCGAATGTTGTAAAGAGGTTGGACCTCTTGCATTGAGTTGTATTTCCTCATAATCATATCAAGCATCATGGAAGCAATCATAGCATGGGGTTTTGTCCAAGGCCTAACCCTAGTTTAGGGTTGGCCGAAACATACATGTCATCAAGAATTTATCATACAACATTCCATACGTTATGTAGCATTTAATCAAACATGTAGTAGCATATGGCACACCCTAACCCTTGGTTAGGGTAGTGGCCGAAACTTTAGAGGACATCATGCAACTTATTCGCAAACAATTATGCTACAGGCGAGGGGCACTTACCTTTTTCGCTAAATCCTTAGGGTATACCCTTAACTTGGAGGGATGGTACCCTTAACTTGGAGGGATGGTACCCTTAACTTGGAGGGATGGTGCCCTTGGTCCTTGCCCTTGAGATCCTTGAATGCTCCTTGTCTTGCAAGAGGTACTCAAGGGAGTTTAGGGAATGTCAACCCTAACCTTGGGTTTCGGCAACCACAAGGGGAGAGTGTTGCTTGGCTTCGGTGGAGAAGGGGAGAAGAAGGTGGCTTTCGGCCACTTGGGGGAGGGGAGGAAGATTAGTGTTTGGAGGGAGGAGTGGAAGGGGGCTCTCGGCAATAGCAAGAGGAGGGAATGAGTGATTGTGCTCTCACACTCTCCTCCCCCTTTTATACTTAGTGAAGAGGCATGGTGCCTCTTCACTAAGCACCCTTTCACCAAGGGGTGTTTCACCAAGAGTTTTCTTCCACCTCTTCACCTTCCCTAACCCTTAACAAGGATTTCCCTACTTCCTTCTCAACATCTTCTCCCCTGGTGAGATGGTCACCAAGTCTACTCCTCAAGGCTTTGCTTGCCAAGAGTACCAAGGTTCAATCCTTGGTGAGAGCACATTTTTGCTCCTCTTGGTTTTAATCAAGCATAAGCCCACTAAGCCCATTCCATTCCATATGATTTCATGAATTCGAATTCATGAAATCACATATGTGATTCATGAATCACATTTCACTCCTTATGTAATTTCATAATCCCTCTTAATCAAATCTTATAATCAATCATGAAATTACATACTTCGCATTTTGCATAATCACATCATAATGTAATCACATGAAATCATACTCTTATGCAATCACATGAAATCATCAATTAAAATTTATGCAATCGCATATAGGGGTTTTATGAAATCACATATTGGGACTTTTATTTCTTATCAAATAAAGTCGTACAATTGCATTGAGAAAAGAAAAACAAGCCCAAAAATTTGGGGCGTTACAGCCCCCGTCGACCAGGGCGCCCCTAGGCCCTATATAAAGGGCCCTCGACCTCCTTCTTCAAATCATCAATTTCTGCGATGCTTCCACGCTCTTCTGCTTCCACGACACGCTCCCGACTCTTCCAACTCGAGCTGACGACGTCCTGCTGCTCCAACACTTCGATCTACAACGGACGGCGGTAACGAAGAGCCTAATTAAGTTTACTATTCTGATTCTGTAATATTTTTGTTGTAAACTTTCTCGAACGTATAGAATTGCCCGTAGAAAACGGTCAACGACCGTGGGCCTTGGAGTAGGAGTCGACACAGGCTCCGAACCAAGTAAAAACGAAATTGTTAGCATTGTTTGTGTTTCTTATTTCCGCTGCGCACTTACTCTTTTTAAATCCGAACGATTTGCGACATTCACCCCCCCCCCCCTCTCTCGCATTTCTCGATCCAACAATAGTTTTCATCGCTAGTTTGTTTAATTTGTAATCCTAGGAAAAAGTTAAGCTCACCAACTAAGCTCATTTCAAATTCATTTTCCATTATTTTAACAAATTCTTTTAGAAAGTTTGAGTTGGTGGACCCAAAGATTATGTCATCTACGTAGATTTGGGCAATAAATATATCTTTTCCTAGGGTCTTAATAAATAAGGTTGAGTCAATTTGTCCTTGTTTAAATTCTTTAGAAATTAAGTAATTTGATAAACATTCATACCAGACCCTAGGTGCTTGTTTTAGTTCATATAGTGCTTTAGTAAGTTTGTAAACGTGGTCAGGTCTTTCTAAGTCCTCAAACCCAGGGGGTTGTCCTACGTAAACTTCTTCTTTAATAAATCCATTTAGAAAGGCTGACTTTACATCCATTTGATATAGCTTAAATCCTTTATGGGATGCAAAGACTAATAACATCCTAATGGACTCAAGTCTAGCTACTGAGGCATATGTTTTGTCGTAATCTAATCCTTCTACTTGGCTGAATCCCTTTGCTACTAAGCGAGCTTTATTTCTGACTCTTTCTCCTTGATCATTTAGCTTGTTCCTAAAGACCCACTTAGTGTTAATGATGGATTTGCCTTCAAGTTTAGGTACTAGTTCCCAGACTTGGTTCCTCTCAAATTGGGCTAATTCTTCTTGCATAGCTATGATCCAATCAGCATCAGGTAGGGCCTCATCTATAGTCTTAGGTTCTATTTTTGAAATCATTGCTATTTGACTAAGGTTTCTATAGCAGGATCTAGTCCTGAATCCTAGAGTTGGATCACCCACAATTTGATCAGTTGGGTGACTGAGTCTGGGTTTCTTCATTTTTCTAGAACATGGTTCAGCCTCAGGTACGACTGGTCGGTTTGGTTCACTATTTGATTCAACTCTTTGAGCTGGTTCGATTATTGGTTCAACAATTGGTTCATTTGACTCACTAGCTGGTTCAATAGTTAGTTCGTTTATGGGTTCAATTAAGGATTCACAAACTTGTTGATTATCTTCTTGATCAGTGTTTGATGAAGTTGGATTTGGATTTGAGTTAATTTCTTCATCGAATATTAGGTTGGTTGTTTCTTCGATTTTCTTGGTTTGTTTGTTGTAAACCCTATAGGCTCTACTTGTTGTTGAATATCCTAGGAAGATGCCTGGGGTTGACTTAGACTGGAATTTTCCTAAGTAGTCTTTGGTGTTTAGGATATGGACTTTGCATCCAAAGACCCTTAGGCAGTGTAGATTTGGAAGTCTATGGTAATATAGTTCATAGGGTGTTTTGTTATGTCATTTGTTAATCAGGACCCTATTTTGGATGTAGCAAGCCGTACTAATTGCTTCTGCCCAATATTGGTTGGCTAAGTTAAATGTTAAATCCGACATTTTATTCCACTCCAGAAAATTTTTCAGAAAACACCCTAGGGTGTACGGGCTCTTAGACAGAATTTTAAGGAGTTAAATGGAATAAAACCAAACCTTAAAGGGGTTGTTTGCGAAAATGTTCAAATATAGGGGTGATCTTGCAATTAGAAGGAAATTGATTGGACTAAAGTGTAAGATGCCATCTCTTATATCCCGTGCCCTAGCCACAGGCGCGCCGACTCCTCCCTTCGTCTCCCTTCTCGCGAACCCTAGCCACCCGCCTCCTCATCTCTCGAAGCTTCCAGCCCAGTTGTTCCTTGTTCGATTAGCTCGACACAGGCGCCGACAGTCGAGGAGTCGATCCCTTGTTGTTCTTCAAGTGCGTGCGGAGCTGTATCACCAGGCGAATCATTGCTTGGGTGACGATTGGGCAGATCGGTTGCAACTGCTGGGATCCAAAGCCAGGAAGGCTTCGAGCCAATTAGAAGAAGAAGAAGGGTGCGCTGATGATTCATTTGATTCTCTTCCCTTAACCAAATTGATCCCCGCCTGATTGAAGCAGTGTAGTGTCAACGAGATTGTTGGGTGATTGCGCTTAGGTAAGTGTTGATTTGTTGATATTGATCTTGAACAAATCTGTTAATGGATTGGGGTTCTTTGCTTGGTTGTGGATTGTCAGCCTTGATAGTTAAACGGGATTGAGTTCGCTGGAGCAGGATGCGTGGGGATTCCTATTGGTTTTTGGCCGATCGCATTTGATTGGGCTGCAAAACTAGGTAAGGATCATATCTAAGATTTGCTCTTGGATGAACTGTGTTAGAATCTTGAATTCTAGTATGTGATCGAGTTATTTTTTTCTCTGAATGGTGGATCTCGGATTTCATTCTGATCTGGATTTGGTTTTCTTTATCTTGGCCTCTGTTGGTGTTGTGTTCTACCATGAGTTGGTTTTGATCTGTTTGTTGTGGAAAGTTTTGGAATGAGGGTCGTATTGGGGTTTTTGAAGTTGAATTTGAATTGGGTAGCTTCTGATTTGTTTGGTGTTGGCTTGGAGCGGTGAGAAATTCTGTTTGGATCTCAGCCAAGAACATCTTGATTAGTATCTCGGTTTGATTTGTTTTTCTTGGGGATTAGATCTGAGTTTTCCTATGGTTTCTTTTTGGATGATCACTTGGCTAGCTTTGCTTTCCCTTACCATGTGGATCAGTGTGGGGAGTTCATGTTCTATTTTGGAATTAGATCAGTTTGTGTGATATGGAAAGGGATGTTTGAATGTTGGCTTCCAACTAGGTTGCTTCTATTACCTCCTGTGTAGAAGAGTATGTATCAATTTTTGTGCTGGGCGTGGAATTGGTTTTGGAGGAGTAGCTTGGATTTTTATTTGCTGTCCTGTCGTGTGCCACCTTATAGGTTCGTTTTATTTAAGGTGATCATTGGGTTAAACCTAAACTTGAAACCTGACCCCAATCTAGAAAGGGATAATCATTTAATTAGATTAATTAAATGAAATACGAGGGTGAAGTTAATCCTAATACGGTGTAGGAATTTGTTTAGCTACTTAATAATTATTGTGATAGCTAAAACAATGTCCTTGATACAGGACGCTGATTGATTGCTGATTTGCGGACGGAAGGTTCTTTCTAATACGAGCATCTTACGATTGAGGCGGGTACCCTTCGACTTATCTTTTAGATATTGTCATATTACTATGCATGGTTGGTTATAGATAACAGTAAGATTATACGCTACCCTGAGTTATTATGCATGTTCTGGATACATGATAGTTATCCCTGAGTTATTATGCCTGTTATGGATACTTGTTAGTTATCCCTGAGTTATTATGCATGTTCTGGATACATGATAGTTATCCCTGAGTTATTATGCCTGTTATGGATACTTGTTAGTTATCCCTGAGTTATTATGCATGTTCTGGATATATGATAGTTATCCCTGAGTTATTATGTATGTGTATCTATCATACACCATCCTTGCACTGTTGCATGCCGGCGATCAGCGACTCCCTTGTGGTTGAGCCTAATCGTTTTCCGGTACATGATATGCACACACGACCACTCATGGGTTAGTGGATACCGTAGATGTGTGCATTTGCCCTGTATTGCTCCGTTCGGCCACTATGAGGAGAGTGAGCGCGGGCGTGGTAGCATCCAAGGATCCCTTCTCATACTGAGCCACGAGGAGATGAGAGCGGAGCTCCCTCATATATACATGGGATAGAGGGGTGGTCCCTCGCCAGCATCCTATCCACCCGGTCACTCAGGAGCAGTGATGGCAGGGTGCGTACAGTTTGTCACAGCTCTACCCACGCGGACGTCGTGGACGATATCCTGACTTGGACTAGGGGGTGACACATGCCATTGCACCATGTGCATATTTTGCATCGTGCACTGTTTGCTGCACTTGTTTGACATGCATATTCTGGAGACTTGTTATTTGAGATCATATGTCTAATGATATTCTCTTGGTACTTATTATCCTCTTTTCAAGTTAGCTGGATTCTGGTATGTATCTACCTCAGTATTTCCAGTTCTAGTTTTTTCCATATTGTTGTTATGAGACTGTATTAACGTAGATGCTTATTGTTATTATAACATACTATGCATATCTGCTGGGTATTCGCTGAGTTATGGACTCACCCCGTTGCCATATGATTTTATTTCAGGTTGAGATACTTGGAGTCGTCAGAAGAGCCCAGCAACCAGTCCCTACCCATCGCGACGTTAAAGTTTGTTTTGTACTTAGTAGTGTCTATGTTTGCATTTTCAGTTATTGGTTTTGTATATGTCTTGGGAGTGTGTTGTGTGCCCTAAGGGGTTTATGTATTGGTTGTTTCGTCGTAAGTCGGACCGGTCCGCAGTCAGGTATGATTTACTTAGAGTTCTTTTGCATTTGTGTCGTGTCTATATATATTTTGAGGCCTGAGGCCAAATATAACTGCGTGGTATTGTTATATTGTGGTTTGTATGTGTAAATTGTCCGCCGGACAGGGGAGGTGCTGTCCGATTTTATATTGGAACAGCGGCTCCTGGGTCTCGGGGCGTGACATTAAATTCATTGAGCATAGCCCTAGCGGCTTCCTGTAGAGTTCTATTTTTTCTTTCGACTATCCCATTCTATTGGGGGGGTTCTAGGATACGAAAATTCATGTATGTATCCATTTACCTTACAGAATCCCTCGAATCGTTGATTTTCAAATTCTCCCCCGTGGTCACTCCTAAGTCTTTTGATTTTAGTATTGTTTTGATTTTCAATTAACTTACAGAATTCATTAAATAGGTTTAGGGTTTCATCTTTGGTCTTTAGAAACCTAAGCCAGGTAAACCTTGAGTAATCATCAACTATTACTATGCAGTACCGGTTTCCGCTTAGTGACTTGGCTCCGTGTGAATCAAATAGGTCAAGGTGTAGGAGCTCAAGAGTGGTTTGAGTTAGATCAGATTGAATTAGTTTGTGATTAGATCTGGTTTGTTTACCTTGATTGCATGATTCACATATTAAGTTTTCATGGTTTTTAATTTTGGGAATACCTTTAATTAGGCCAAGTTGGGTGATTTTTGAAATAATTCTTAGGTTAGTGTGACCTAGTCTCCTATGTTAGAGGTTTGATTGTTCTAACTGAGTTAACATGCATTTAGGTACAAGGGGAAGGTTTATAGTGTAAACATTATTTTTCCTAGTGCCCTTAAGCATGATTTTTGAGTCTTGAACGTTTCTAATCAGGTAGTTAGAATTGTTGAAGGTGACTATATAACCAGAATCACACAACTGACTTATGCTAAGCAAGTTAAAATTGAAGTTTTCAACCAAAGGAACTTTCTTAATAATAAAGTCAGATTTAAGTTCAATATTACCTGACCCAATTACTTTGAGTGTAGCATTGTTGCTAAATGCCACTGAGCCTAGGTTCTTGAACTTGAGTTTGGTGAATTTCAATTTATCTCCAGTCATGTGTCTGGAGCAACCGCTATCCAACATCCATTGGTCTAAATCTTTATGTTCCTACACATAAAGAGTTTTGTTGATTTGGATCCAATTAGAGTCAGAAATAGCTTAAATTGATTTTCACTGCCAAGTCTGTCTCACCCAAATCTACGGTTTTCAATCACGTTAGCCTTATAGGTTTTGTGAGACAGGTTTTGATAAAAGAATTTTTGAGAAAAACATGATTTATTTTGAAAAACTTAATTAATTTTGAAAACAATTGAATTTATTTTGAAAAGAATGTTTAAATCTACAACTAACTGAAAATTTGTGTTAGATTCGAATTTAACAGAGACTAGTTTGAATTTGAATTTCAAAGATTGACTTCCAGGTCTTGGCGAGGCACTAGGCCTTCTTTGGTCGTTGCCTTATTGGATCATCAACCCTTTCCTTGACAAAGCCTTTCAGTGAAATTTCATTTTCAAAATTAATCTTTGAAAAATTCTGGTCTAACTAGTTTGGGTCTTGGATCGGTTGCTTCGGCTAGTTTCACCAGTCTAAAGAGACCAAGTAGATAATACTTGACCTTATTAGAATTAGTTTCCCTAACGTACTATCATCTCACCTCCACCCAATACTATGTTGTCAAATTTCAGTTAAGTTGGTTTAGTCCTTAAACTAACCATTCCTAAATCTAAACATGGTAAATTGCCGTAATTATGTAAACAATCAATCATGCAAATTGCAAGCAAGAATTGAATTTTATCTAACAATAATATTATTTTCAATTTGGCTCCCCCTGGACTAAAGCCACGATAACGGTCTGGCAAGATGTGAATCTTGTCCTTGGGAATCCAGTATTGATTTGATCCAGTTTGTTTGTTAAGGCATAGTTTGGATACCCATGCCTGAACTTTAGGTTTGGACTGGTTCAGTACAGCAAAGTAGGATCTTTGTCTAGATTTGGTTCTATAACCTAGTCCGGATCGATTTAGAACCGACTTCTATTTTCCAAGAATCATGTCAAGACCCTTGGAACCAGAAGTGAATCGTTTTAAAGCTGCTCTAAGATCCTTAACCTGAGTTTTCAGGGAGGAGTTCTCTTTCTCAAGTTTTTCAACTTGAGAAGAGGTTCCTTCTTGAACCTTCTCAGTTAAGGGTCTAGAGTCAGCTCCCTCTTTCAAGAGTTTTACTTCCTGTCGGAGGAATTCGACTCGGAGTTTAGCTTTTGCCAAATCTCGAGAAAGATAAGAAATTAACTCATTTAACTGACTTCTAGTAAAACCACTTACCTTGATTTTGCCGTCCTCTGAAAATGTCAGTCTAACGTCGTCCTGTTCTGATTCTGATTCGGTCTCGACTTTTTTTGAGGTGGTTAGTGCGAGTAGGTTCGACTGTAGGACCTCTTCTTCTTCTTCGGAGGAGGACTCGTCCCACGTTGCCTGAAGTACTTTTTTCCTTCTATTCTTCTTGGTCTCCTTTAGGTTCGGACACTCCGTCTTGTAGTGACCCTTCTTCTTGCACTCATAGTAGGTCACGTTGGGCTTGTTCTTTTCATTTGCGGGTTCAGCTGGTTCGTCCTTTCTTCGGCTGGCATTCCGTCTGTTGGTTTGGTTCTTCAATTCCTTGTAGTAGTTTCGGGCCAGTCGGACCAGCTTTGGTCGATCTCCTTCTTCATCTTCTGAGTCTGAGTCTGAGTTAGACCTGGGTTCAGGTTGAAGCTTCTTCTTCGTTGTCCTTCCAGTTTTACCTGCAACAAAGGCAATACCTTTCTCGGCCAGATTGCAGTTAGTCTGTTCATGTAATTCTAATTCAGAGAACAATTCATCTAATTTAATTTTTGAAAGGTCCCTTGAAACCTTGTATGCATCTACCATAAATGCCCACAAGGTATTTCTCGGGAAAGCATTTAAAGCGTACCTTATTATGTCACGGTTTTCTATCTTGTGACCGATGGTGTGTAGTCCGTTCATTAATTCCTGAATTCGGGCATGGAGTTGAGCTGCTGTTTCGTTGTCGTTCATCTTGATCGTGTACAGCTTGTTCAGGAGGAGTACTCTCTTGCTGATCCGAGTGTCTGAAGTTCCTTCATGCAGCTCGTGTTGGGACTGGGTGCATGTTGACAAGGATACAGGTTCGTAAATTTTAAAATATTTACGTGCAGCGGAAGAATTAGCATAAAAAATTTCGCAAATTATTTTTAACCACGTATCTAGCATGCGACCTTATGATGTGTGGACATGATCATAAATTAAAATTTTGCGAAAAAGTAAACTAATTTACTTTGTACCTCGCGTAACTCGAAGAAAGGGACGAGATCCAACCGTAGCATCCCTTGGAAGCTCCGCCTCTATTCGCGTCCACGCCGAGTTCTCTTCGGGATGACATCGCAAAGTCATGAGTTTTGTGCCGACGAGAACTACAAGATTCTCTAAAGGCACAACTAGAAGATCAAGAGAGAAGAAAGGAAACTAACCACCAAGTAACGGAATCAAAATTCCGGGAAAAGTAGGAAGGAGTCGCGATCCGCTTCTTCTTCTTCTTCGGCACCTTCTTGGTGGAGGTGTAACGCCCCAAATTTTTGGGCTTGTTTTTCTTTTCTCAATGCAATTGTACGACTTTATTTGATAAGAAATAAAAGTCCCAATATGTGATTTCATGAAACCCCTATATGCGATTGCATAAATTTTAATTGATGATTTCATGTGATTGCATAAGAGTATGATTTCATGTGATTACATTATGATGTGATTATGCAAAATGTGAAGTATGTAATTTCATGATTGATTATAAGATTTGATTAAGAAGGATTATGAAATTACATAAGGAGTGAAATGTGATTCATGAATCACATATGTGATTTCATGAATTCGAATTCATGAAATCATATGGAATGGAATGGGCTTAGTGGGCTTATGCTTGATTAAAACCAAGAGGAGCAAAAATGTGCTCTCACCAAGGATTGAACCTTGGTACTCTTGGCAAGCAAAGCCTTGAGGAGTAGACTTGGTGACCATCTCACCAGGGGAGAAGATGTTGAGAAGGAAGTAGGGAAATCCTTGTTAAGGGTTAGGGAAGGTGAAGAGGTGGAAGAAAACTCTTGGTGAAACACCCCTTGGTGAAAGGGTGCTTAGTGAAGAGGCACCATGCCTCTTCACTAAGTATAAAAGGGGGAGGAGAGTGTGAGAGCACAATCACTCATTCCCTCCTCTTGCTATTGCCGAGAGCCCCCTTCCACTCCTCCCTCCAAACACTAATCTTCCTCCCCTCCCCCAAGTGGCCGAAAGCCACCTTCTTCTCCCCTTCTCCACCGAAGCCAAGCAACACTCTCCCCTTGTGGTTGCCGAAACCCAAGGTTAGGGTTGACATTCCCTAAACTCCCTTGAGTACCTCTTGCAAGACAAGGAGCATTCAAGGATCTCAAGGGCAAGGACCAAGGGCACCATCCCTCCAAGTTAAGGGTACCATCCCTCCAAGTTAAGGGTACCATCCCTCCAAGTTAAGGGTACCATCCCTCCAAGTTAAGGGTATACCCTAAGGATTTAGCGAAAAAGGTAAGTGCCCCTCGCCTGTAGCATAATTGTTTGCGAATAAGTTGCATGATGTCCTCTAAAGTTTCGGCCACTACCCTAACCAAGGGTTAGGGTGTGCCATATGCTACTACATGTTTGATTAAATGCTACATAATGTATGGAATGTTGTATGATAAATTCTTGATGACATGTATGTTTCGGCCAACCCTAAACTAGGGTTAGGCCTTGGACAAAACCCCATGCTATGATTGCTTCCATGATGCTTGATATGATTATGAGGAAATACAACTCAATGCAAGAGGTCCAACCTCTTTACAACATTCGGCCAACCCAAGAATAGGGTTAGGTCCTAAACCTATTTACATGCCATGCTACCCTAATGAATGCTTATGATATTGCATGCTTTGAATGACATGAACCATGCTTGTATGATCTAGGAAAGTGAAGAATGCATGATGATGATTTTCGGCCAAGGGAACCCTTGGACCTTATTTATGTTCACTTTTCATGAAAGCATGTTATACTATGATATGAATGAAATGCATGAATGAATACCTATGTAATGCATAAATAGTTATCATGGATTATGAGTTTATGTATGATGAAGGCTAAGGCCTAAAGTAATGCTCCCTTGAAAGGAAGGGACTAAGAGCATGCTTAAAAGGGAAATGTACATGATAACTATGTTACTTTATGATTGGCTTGTACCACAAACTCTTAAATGAGTTCATGATGGGTCCTAGGCTGAAGGACTTTTTGAGAAGGCCTAGAGACCCCCAGGCTGAAGGATTTTCAAGAAGGCCTAATAAGGAACCCTTCTAGGTCAAGGCTAGCTACCTTGTGCCTAAATAGGGTTCATGTGCACAAAACTAAGGGTACAAGCCGGGGCCCCCAAAAGATGACTATGTTATATTCAAGTACTATGTATATGTTTTCAAAAGGAAATCTTTTCATAAAATTACTATGCTCACTATGTCTACCATGCTTAATGATCCCATGTCTTACACGTTATGTTTACCATGCTTAATGACTTCTATGCTTAACATGTTATGCTTCTATGCTATACTTGATATGCTTACGAATTGACGACGTTTTGTGAGTAGGACAAGGCCTTACTAAGCATTGCTTATAGTTTTAGTGTTCTTATGCTACAGGACACTAACTAAGGAAGCTGCAGGAAGAAGAGCAAGGGAAATGTGATAGTGACGGTGGATTAAAGATCTTGCTCGCTCTATGTTTTGTTTTCAATTTTGAAACCTAAGGATGTTATACACCTTCTTCTGCACACTACTCTAAGATTGCTCTTATGTTTGGCATTACTCTACTTCATGATAAGTTTTTGCTATACTTGTGAACATATGATGTCTTCCATCTTGACTGTATGGATACACCACTCTATTCGATTATGCTAAAGTAGTTGATATGATACTTCCCTCATAACATACTATCTTGTTTATGCTCATGATCCACTAAAACTCTATCATACTTGCCATGCCTAGTTATGCTTAGATCACTTATGATATTCGGCCATCACTTGCTGGTTTGAGTCCTCTCATGTTCAACACCCTTATGCTCCCCATGTTGCATGCCACGATCATGTTAAAACCTTCCATATGTTTAGATCCTTACTTGTCAATATTGTATCATGCGCATGGACACCACATACTTTATGCATTTCATGAAACTTGCTCCTAAATGCTATAATGCCCATACATGTTTCGGCCTACTCATGTATAAAATTTGTTTTTAAACCCTAGGCTTCATGCTCTCACGTACAAGCATGATCTACATGCTTTCAAGTCTTATGCTTCCGCTCTTGTATGATCGCATGCATCTAAAGCTTAGATGGAAATGAATACATGAAGTAGTCATGTTAACATTACGTGAATGATGTTATGCTTCCGCTATATGATGCATAAAGTAGTATAAATATAAGCATTAGTAAAGATGTTATGAATGTTAAAGTAACGCCACAAATCCTTAGAGGATTTAGGGCGGGACTTTACAGTTGGTATCAGAGCAAAGTCTACCTCACCACTATCACACTCCTCAAAGCTCTCAACCTGCTGCTTCCAAGTAAGATTCTAAACCTACTCTTTCTTTTATGCTTGGTAATATGTGCATGCATGGATATAGGAATAACCCTTACCTTATACTAGTCTTATCTCTTATGAAGATGGCTAGAAGACGTAGTACCCGTCTTAACGGGACTGCCCCTCCACCACTCACTGAGACGGCGCTACCACCGCGCAATGAGACTGTACCCCCTCCAGATCTGGCGCATGTAGTGACAGAACTACAACGCCAGATCACGGAACAACAACTGATCATCACTAATCTGATGGGTCAGCAAGGGAACCCTACCACACCACCGTCGGTAAACCAGACAGTCATCCCAGACGCAACCCCGGTTACGCCAACTCCGCCAGTCGCCCCTGCCGCGGTAGCCCGACCCGAGGCTTACCTCATCCAATGGCAAAGGCTAAAACCGGAAAGTTTCTCCGGTGCTGGTGAACCCTGGGACGCGCAGGCCTGGTTCAAAACGATAGAAAGCACCATGGAATTGCTCGACTGGCCCGAGCAAGAGAAGGTCAAATGCGCATCATTCTGCCTCTCGGGAGATGCGCGCATGTGGTGGGAAAAGATAAAGAACAAGCGCCAGGTGGCCCAGATGACATGGAAGGACTTTGAATCGGAGTTCTTCGAGGAGTTCTTCCATCTGCGAGTCACCAACCGACATTTCGACGAGTTCACCGAGTTCCGACAAGGCGGACTAACGGTCAGCGAAGCAATGATGAAGTTCAATCGACTAGCCCGCCTTTGCCCGGAGCTAGTCAGCACCGAAAGAGAAAAGGTCAGACTGATGATAAAAATGCTGCGGCCTGAAATTGCCCTAAATGCGGCCGGCGGACCCCACCGGCCACAAACCGCGGAAGAACTATTCAGCAGCGCCCTGACTGCTGAGCACTTTCTGAATAGCATAAGCAGCAAAGAAGATGCTGACTGACAACCAGAACCAATTCCAAGCCGGAGGTCAGAAGCCTCAGAATAGCCATGGGAAGGGAACCACAAGGGCAAAAGAAAGAACGACTCAAAGGATGGTCCCCCACCAAGCAACCCAAGTCTGAACTCTGCTCTACCTGCGGCAAGCAGCACCCAGGAGCTTGCCTCCTGGGGACGAACAATGTTACAACTGCGGCCGGCCGGGACACAGAGCCCGCGACTGCCGCTCCAAGAAGCGGACATCACCCCCAATCGCAAGCACCACCGCCGCAGTAGCGCCACCGGCTACAACTAATGCAAGGGTTTTCTCATTATCTAAGGAAGACGCAGCCAACGCGACGAACGTGGTCTCAGGTCAGATAATCATTTACAGTANAGCCAAGCCAGAAGAAGGAGAACCACTGTATGTTTATTTATCTTCTACTGAGGGAGCTGCAAGCGCTGTACTTGTAACCCAGAAACAGACCGAACAACAACCGGTCTATTTCTTTGGGCACTTATTCAAAGAGGCAAGTGTAGGTATACTACACTCGAGAAATTAGCTTATGTCCTGGTGTTGATGGCTCGGCGACTGCGACCCTACTTTCTGGCCCATCCCATCCGAGTGCTGACCAATAGCACACTCGGGAAGGTCTTGATCAATCCTGAAGTCTCAGGTCGGTTGGTCAAATGGACAACAGAACTAAGCGAGTATGACATTCAGTATCAGCCCAGAACGGCGATCAAAGCTCAGGCCTTGGCAGATTTCTTGAGTGAACTTCATACGGAGGAAGAAGAGGGGGTCTGGAAAATATACGTGGATGGGTCGGCCACCCGGGTGGGGAGTGGCTTAGGCATTCTGTTGATGTCTCCTAAGGGAGACCCCATTCATCTCGCGGTGCGACTAGAGTACCAAACTACCAATAATAAGGCGGAGTATGAGGCCCTCTTGGCCGGCCTCCAGGCGGCCAGACAGGTCGGGGCCACTCGGGTCATCCTGCATTCTGATTCCCAGTTAGTGACTCAGCAGGTGGCCGGGCGGTTCGAAGTGAATGATGAGAAACTACAGACCTATGTAGAAGCATATCAGAAGTTACAAGCGGAATTTCAAGAAGTCCAGCTTGTCCAGATCCCTCGAGGGGACAATGCCAAGGCGGATGAGCTAGCTAGGCTGGCCAGCTCTGTCCGTCCATGGGTTTTCCCCAAACCTTCGCCCCAGGTCATGCTGGTGGCTCAAATCGAGAGGGAAGCAGAAGCAGAGATAGAGGGAGACTGGAGAGCTCCATTCATCGCTTACCTGAAAGAGGGGACTCTGCCGGACAACCCCGAGCAAGCTCGGATATTGAAGATCAGAGCAGCCCGATTCACCCTGATAGGAGACGCGTTGTATAAGCGGGCTTTTTCCCGACCTCTAGCCAGATGCCTCGGGAAGGAAGTGCATTTGGGGTGCTGCGGAAATCATGCAGGAGGTCGGTCCATGGCTCGGAAGGTTCTGCTAGCCGGTTACTTTTGGCCGACTCTCCAAAAGGATGCAGAGGAAATAGCTCTTTCTTGTCTATCTTGTCAGAAGTATCAAAACCTATCACATCGACCGGTGGAGATGTTGCGAACTTCCACCGTATCATGCCCCTTTGATCAGTGGGGCATGGACATAATGGGACCTTTTCCCAGGGCAGCTGGTCAGAAAAAATTCCTGTTGGTAGCAGTAGATTACTTCTCCAAGTGGGTCGAGGCGGAAGCCCTGGCTCGGATCACTGAGCAGGCGGTGAAGAAATTCCTCTGGCAAAATATTTTGTACTGGTATGGCATACCTCATAAGCTGGTATCAGACAATGGTCGGCAATTTCAGGGTCGGATAATCAGAAACTAGTGCAAAGAATTCGGGATCAAGCAGGCCTTCACTTCTGTGGCATACCCTCAGAGTAATGGCCAGGCCGAAGTCACCAATAGAGAAATCCTGAAAGGGCTCAGGGTTAAGCTGGATCAGGTCGGTGGGTCCTGGGTGGATAAGCTGCCCGGTGTCCTATGGGCCCTTCGGACCACACCCAAAGAAGGGTCAGGATGCACTCCCTTCCAATTAGTATATGGGAGTGAAGCGGTCGTCCCCATGGAGGTCGGTTGTGCGTCGGACAGAAGACAACTGTATGGAGAAGACAATGCGGAGAAAAGACGAGCTAAATTAGATCTGATCGAGGAGGTTCACGCTAAGGCTTCAGTCCGCATGGCCGCTTACCAACAAAGGATGTGGAACAGATACAACCAACAGGTCATACCTCGACATTTCCAAGTGGGGGACAAGGTATGGAAAAGAGTCAAGCCAGTTGGAGAAGTAGACAAGTTGGAGCCTCCATGGAGTGGCCCGTTCCTGGTGGTCGAGGCGTTGGGGTCGGGAGCCTATTATCTACAGGATGCTCAAGGAAAACGACTCGGAAGACCTTGGAGTGCAGTACATTTAAAATTGTACCATGAGGAGAGTGGAGCGGAATAACTCTTGTAACTGTAATCAGAAAAAGCGATGATAAAGACCAACTCCAGCTTTCCGAGGGAAACAACCACAGCAAGTTATAAGTGAGCTCGCGCTCACGCACCCACCGGATCGGCGCCGACCGGGTGTGACGTTCCACGTTCGGTCGGGCCCGGTCGGGCGTGACGATCCACGTTCGGTCAGGGTAAGTCGGACGGTGTCCAGACTCTTGCTAAGGCAAGTTATAAGTGGGCTTGCTCTCACGTACCCACCAGATCGGCGCTGACCGGGCGTGGCGTTCCACGTTCGGTCGGGCCCGGTCGGGCGTGGCGATCCACGTTCGGTCAGGGTAAGTCGGACGGTGTCCAGGCTCTTGCTAAGGCAAGTTATAAGTGGGCTTGCTCTCACGCACCCACCGGATCGGCGCCGACCGGGCGTGGCGTTCCACGCTCGGTCGGGCCCGGTCGGGCGTGGCAATCCACGTTCGGTCAGGGTAAGTCGGACGGTGTCCAGGCTCTTGCTAAGGCAAGTTATAAGTGGGCTTGCTCTCACGCACCCACCGGATCGGCGCCGATCGGGCGTGGCATTCCACGTTCGGTCGGGCCCGGTCGGGCGTGGCGATCCACGTTCGGTCAGGGTAAGTCGGACGGTGTCCAGACTCTTGCTAAGGCAAGTTATAAGTGGGCTTACTCTCACGCACCCACCAGACCGGCGCCAATCGGGCATGGCGTTCCACGTTCGGTCGGGCCCGGTCGGGCGTGGCGATCCACGCCCGATCAGGGTAAGTCGGACGGTGTCCAGGCTCTTGCTCGAAGACAAACATGATTCATTATCTTTCGGCAATACATATCGACGATCCAGGGTCTACGGCCTGACCGAGCGAGATCACTGGATCAGGTTGTGCTCCTGACCGAATGTCATCTCTAAGTCAAAATACTGATCTAACTAAGCTAAGATCCCGAGTCAGGGAAAAAGGCCCAGATCGGAAGAATAGCAGCGCGAATAGCCCGAACACTTAACACTTAGCTAAATTTGCGAGTTGAACTAAAAGATTGAGCTAAGGAAACTCGGATGAACACCCCGGGCGTGGCTCCTCATGTTCTGAAAAACGAAAATGATGTTAGATCAGCTTGATAAAGCTGGAATAGTCGAGCCCGCGCACACAAGCCAACCGGGCTTAGTCAATAGGGATAATTCATTGAGGTCGAGATAAAGCGCTAAGTCAAGATACCCACCCAACCGAACGATAGGCCTGGGCTCCAGGCAACGACCTGACTGAAAGATCAAGGGCTTAGATAAGCCGAGCTTCCAACACTTAGCCGATTTTTCGAATCGACATGAGGGAGTTTATTTTACGATAGTGATTTATGCATCCCGAGCAACCCATGCTCGGTAGAGTGTGGGTGCATGATTCGCAGTATCAGCCTTCGGCGAAAGGGGAATGTGCATCAAACAAACGACACTTAGCGAAAATCTCGCATGACGAAAGCAGCTAGACGAAACGAGGAAAAAGAAAAGCTTGCCGAAATAAACTAAGGCTTGAGGCCATTACAAAATTAGGCCTTGAAGGCCAAGTCAGGAGGTCGAATATCATTACAGAAATTTGAGAAATTAAAGACGAGAAGGAAACGGGCTGGGCACCAGCTCGGACAAAAGAAGGTCGGGGCCGCCAACCTAAGTAAGCTTAGGAAAGTTGATCCTAGGTAAAGGGAGGAAAGGCGTCTTCAGGAATCGAGACCTTAATCCGCCTCAGCGTCACCGCATCTAGGGGAAGGTCCTCGGGAAGATGGCCGGCCTCAGTTAATTGCTGGATGGCGCCTATGACTCCGTACTTAATCATGCCGCCAGTCCGCTCAGAAATCAAATTCAGGAAGGAGTCTGACTGAATGTAGGCTACGCGGGCGGCTTCAATCCAAGCCGACTCGCCTGACTTATAATCCTCCAGTTCCTTCCTGAGTCAGGCAAGCGCACCTTCCTGTCCCGAGATGGTGGTTTCTCGAACGGCCAGTTGCGCCTCTTGGCCCACTATCTGCATCTCCAAACCCCGCATTGTCTCTAGCTGGGCAGCCAACTCTGTTTCTTTGTTTTTCAGGGCGAGCTGGGTTTGGTGATGGGCTGCGTCTGATTCCTTCCACTTCTGGTGGAGTCCCTTAGCATCGGTGGTCATCTTGGCCAAGTCAGTATGGGCTCGCTTATATCGGGACTTGAGGGTCTTATTTTCGCCCTCCAGATGAGCCACCCGGCTAGTTAGGCGAGCTGTCTCCGCCGCTGACTGAGACATCAGCCTTTGCTCTTCCTCCGAGCGAGCCTCCAACTCAGACACATGAGACCGCAAGGCGGTTATCTCCGAGCGCAACTGGTCTAGACCAGGATCACCCGAAGGGAGGTCGCTCTGCGCCACTCGGGCTTCCAGGTCTCTTACTCGTCTCTCAGCCTCCCGGCGTGCTCTGGTGTTGTCTACCAACGCCCGGCTCGCCGCATGACTCAGTGCCCATTGCTGCATAGTGAAATGAAGACCATAAGTATAAACACAGACAACCAAGGAAGGGGAAAAGGTAGCTGAGTCATTCCCGTGAAGAAGTGATCGGCCAAAGTAACGGCGTCCATTGTAAAAGACGCTGCCCATCCCTCCTCCCAGCCCGAGACCAGGTTATCATGCAAGTTCAATGGCTGGGGCTGGACGGTCGGAGCCAGAGCAATAGCGGAAGGCACTTGAACGTCCACAGTGGACCTCGGCGGAGAGTTTATGGACAAAAGGGCTTCAGCTGCGTCGGTAAGGGCAGTGCTCGACCGAGAGACTGAAGGATGGGGCGCGGACCTCGAGGTCGATGCACCGGAAGGTATTGTCACAGGAGTAGGAGGTCGGGCCATTGGCCGAGGTGCTGTCTGGGCCGGAGCCCGAGGGGCCGATAGAGGAATCGCAGGGGCCAGAGCTAAGCTAGGGGTCGGGAGTTGAGGGTTGGCCGCAGCTTGAGCAGGGCCAGAGGGCGGTGTAGTTTGACCTTCCACGGTTGGTTCAGGAGACGAGGATATATCCACGTGGTGAACCAACCGGCGGCGTTTTCGGACCAAACCAGAGGAAGTGGCCGGGTCCGTTTCTTCTCCTTCTGCCTCCGACGGGGCGGAGGTTTCATCGCCTGTCGCCTGAGTGGTGACCCCAGCCCCCTCAATCGGGAGATCCTCTCCGGGGTCGCTGGCAGCAACTATCGGCGGCTCAGGATCGGAGGCAACAACAGTAACGGGTGGCGCCGCACGAGCAGCTGCTAGCTGGGCAGCCAGAGCCCTCATAGCTTCATCCTCCCGATCCAGCACCGCGTCAACCCTAGCGCTGAACATAACTTCGGCTGCACAAAAGAAAAAGTTTTAGTTAGCACTAACAAGCTCACCGAGCAAGTAGAAGCGTACCGAGGGTGCCGGGTAGCTCTGCCGGGACTTGGCTTAGCCGGAACAGATACAGCATCCCCACGATCAACAGCTTGCCCGCGTGGTATCGGGCTCCCCCGAGCTTTGAAATTGCAGAACGGTAGCCCGGTTCTGAACGAAGGTTCTTGGGCAGCTGTGGGTGATCAGGCAGGTTTTCTACCCACTTGGTAGGCCAGTTCGGTCGGGGGATTGATTGGATATAGAAGAAGTGAGATTTCCAACCTTTATTGGAGGAAGACACCTTCTCCAGGAAGGCAGAGTTAATACGAGCCTGGAAGTAGAAATTCCCGGGCTCTTGTTTCTTAAGATAATAGAAAAAATAAAATACTCGGGGTTCTAGGGGGATTTTGTGGGCGGTAAAGATGATCACGGCGCCGCACAAGATTCGGATCGAGTTCGGGGCTAATTGAGACAAAGAGACTTGGAAGTAACGGCAGATCTCGCGGAAGAAGGGATGTAGGGGAAAGCGCAGACCGGCTAACAGCTGATCGGAAAAGACGGTAAAATGACTTAAGGGGGGCTGGTGTGCCCGACCTCGACGGTTGGCCTGAGTTATCGAGTGGTCTTCGGGGATCAAGTAATCTATGCGTAAAGTTTCTATCTGACCTAGGGTAAGGGAAGATCGGGTAGTCAAGTACCATGGCTCGGGAGACGCAGACGGAGGTGCAGAAGATGAGGCCATCAAAACAAAATCAGAAAAGGCACGGCAGGAGTTTGGCAAAGAGAGAGAGTACCTAAGAATGAAGTTCGCCGGAGACACCGTTCGTCGGAATCGAGGAGATCAGGCGGCGGAGGTCGGACAAGAATTGGGTGAAAAGCGAAGGTCAGGGTGAAAAGAGGCAAAATGAGAGGACAAACCTATTTATACCCCGGGTGAAACCAGGAGGACCGTCCGATGGAGAAAAAGAAAATGGCAGGGTAGATTCCTCACCGTCCGATCCCTGTCATTTCCCAGACCTCGAAGCATTACTCGCACGACGCCCAGGCCACGCCAGTGACGTTTCGCTGGTCGAGGCATCCAGTCGGGAAGCGACACGCGTCTTCGCATTAATGAGGAGTTGATAGAAGATACGGCATTAAAAGGAAGGATCAGCCGTACGAGGTGACGCGCGGCAAGCCGACCGAGCCGGGAGCCTAGTCAGTCGGATCACGCTCCTCCTTCAACTAGACTTGAGAGGGAGGCTTGTGATCCGGGCGTATGATTTTTAGAAAGATCGAGGGCTCGGTCGGGTTCGATTGCTGATCTGAACCGGTAGTAAATAGGCCCGGGTAAAGATCGCCTCAGGGTCGGTCATCGGAGGTCGGGACCCCCAAGGTCAGTCGTCTGAGGTCGAGGATGGGACCCCCGGGGTCAGCCGTCCGAGGTTGGGACCCCCAGGCCCGATCATCCGAGGTCGGGACCCTTGGGGTCGGCCCTCCGAGGTCGGGATCCTTGAGGCCGGCCATCTGAGGTCGGGATCCTTGAGGCCGGCCATCTGAGGTCGGGATCCTTGAGGTCTGTTGTCCGAGATCCGATGCTTGTGATCACACGGAGACGGCCAGACAACTGCGAGCCTCTCTTATCGCCTAAGCCTTCCTTATCAGATATTTTTAAGATAATCCCCTTGGCATAATCATTGTCTGGTAAAGCCGCCAACAATTAAAGAGGGACAGAAAAGATATATTAGGCAATGTGTCAGACGGTTACGAGTGTCAGGCGGCTATGGCAGTGTCATGGCATTGAATGTAGATGTCACTATCGAGATCTGTCGATTGATCTTCTCTTAATAAGACATGACAGCTCACACATGGAAAGACCCTCTTCTGCCCCCTATATAAACCCCATTCGAACCTCAGAGAAAGGCTCGCTGCCATTTTGCAACCACTCCACCATATTGAGAGCCCAACTTCGGTCCGACCTCCCAAACTACAGCAGACCGGGTCGGCTTGGTTAGACCGAGTCATCCAAGTGAGGACCGATCTTCACTTATCGACAGGATCAATAGTAATTAACTCAGAATGAAGCTGGTGTAGAAGAGATCAAAGCCAATCCCAAATATGCAATCTAAGAACAACAAGACCAACGTCTCCTTAATTGACTTCTATCAACAATGGCAGAGGAAGTCTTGGGTCAAATTGTTAGCTCCTCTTTCACCACCTCAAGGCCCTTGTGGACATCGTTGAAGGAAATGATGGCTACACAATCTAATACACACCTCATGCAACTCCGACCCCAACTACAAGAAAATATGGCTCCTGAAACAAATTTTTAAAACGAAATTAAAATTTATTTCAGATTTTGCTATGACTATTTCTCTATAAATATTGTATCAACAACACATTTTAGCCATGAGCTAAAAATTAATACAATATATTTTTTATCTTAATTTTTTACTTGATTTGAACCATAAAACTCACAATACATATATCAAATTGAAGCTTATTCAGAAATCTACAATTGATTACCAAGTCAAACTCCTAACGACTAAGCTTCAAACTCAAAAAATATCATTCAAAATATCATTTTCGAAAGCTTTGAATAATTATAATTTTAAAATTTGTTTATATCATAGCAACTATAATTTCATAGTTATTGTAACACACCCAACCAATTTAAAATTTAGGTGGGAGATGTGTGTATCAAAAGTAAATACGATATTAAATGATAGTTAAATAATTATATATGGGATGGGATGGGACGGGATAGGTGTTCTTTTGATAAAAATTGAAATGGGACGCTATATATATATCTTGATGATTGAAAAAAAAACATAAGTGACGTTCTTTCAACTTTAGATCAAAAGATCAATATAGAAAATTAAATTATAAAATAATAAAATTTCAGCCCTCAAAAATAATAAAATAAATAAATAAACTTAAGATCAATGTTGTACTTTTTAGATTCTTCTATATGGTCCAAATTGTATTAACAGTTGGTTAATTTTATTTTAACATGAATAAAATTTCTCTAATTTAATTAAAATTATTTTAATAATATTATTATAGAAATTTAAATCAACATTATTTTAATTTTTTATTAACTCTGTCGAATATTTTTTTATCGATCCTGCAATGTGCAGCCACGGTGTGTGCATTGTTGAACGGGGCTCAACGTAGCCCACGTGCCCATGCATGATCAGCACGCGAAGCAACGAGCTCTCCATGCGCTGCAACGTGGCCTGACTCCTCCCTGCAACACTGTTGCGTGCTCAACGCTTCATTGTTTATCTAGCACTACGTATACTAATGTACGTGGATAGCCAGGTTAATTTGAATACGAACTGCCACTGTATGAATACTTGAGATTCTCAAACATCATTCATTCTGACTTTTTATCTATATTGACCTTCCAATATACATATATAATATTCTAATTGGTCTAGTTTCAACTTTGCACCATCGATCCCCTCTCTCTCGATTTTATGTGGAGATAGAGCATGGAGTAGATGTGGATCAGTGCAAAACTACAATGATCGATCGTCCTCCTTGAGGAGGTCGATCAACTGATAGACAATAGTGCATCAAAAGGAGCTAAAAGGGTTTTGCATTCAAAGAGGAGCTCATGGTGTGTAGCAAAACAAGATCAAGTGGAGGAGAGTTCGGATGAAATTAATGGTGTACATGAGAGTTTCTCTTCTTCCTTAAAAACAACAAATGAAAAGGTATATGGATTAATGATAGTGAAATCAATAAAAGCAAACGTGCATACATTATCCTCATCGCACACAATAGTTGCATCAGTTCGTACTGGCTTTGATGAGTAAGGATGAAAATTTTCGAAATTTTTGCAAAATTATAGAACATGAATGCAACTGACAACACTGTTTTGGGGTAAATATTATTCATGCTTGATGAATACATATGCAAATCCAATATAGATATTGACCCAAGCAAAAAGCATGCACTATCATATCTCATCGACTAATGCATGCATTTACATATGCATGAAGACCGGAGCAACGCCGGAATATTCTGCCCTCGCCTCCTGCAGCTTTATCCGTCTTATGAGATGGTCGCCGAAGATGTCAGTTTTGAAAGCTTCCATTGCCTGTCCCAATTCACAACCCAAATCAATGTCAATGAATCACAAGGGCAGACCAGCAGTGAGAAACAATCTGAAGGTGGAGGAAAGTCATTAATCACCTGCAGGTGGAGGCTGCAGAAACACCTACCGTCCTCTGCGGTGTGAGTTGAAGCATTCAGAAGCTGAAGCCCCTCTCCATCTAAAGCACTCAGAATTCCAGACAGGGAAATCATGGCGTCTTGGCTCAGTAAACACAACTGCACCATGATTTCCCTGTTGCTGAGACAGGTAACTGAAACAAGGGGATAGCCTACACTTTGAACGCAATGGGTTTCTTCTTCGCGCCTCCGCAACACCAGCAGCATCTCTTCTTTTCTCCGAGACAGCTGCTGCAACTCTGCTTTCAGCTCCGGTATGTACTTCAGCACCTGCGAAATGGTCACTGGGATGCTTACCTTCTTTTCCTTCTGCACATCGAAGAGAAAAACAGAGGATCATGTCCCTTATTCTTCAAAATCAAGAAAAGGAATAGGAATTGCATACATTTTGTTTGGATTCAGGAAGTAGATTGCGAAGCGAGGAGTACAAGTCGTTGGTCTTCTTTCTTCGATCTCGCTCGTAGGCGTTGTGGCCCAGCTTCCTGGTGGAGCTCGGCGAGTCTAACTGGCCGCCGAGCATGGAGTAGTAGTGTTGGAAGAAGCTCTCGTCGTCCAGTTCAATCTGTTCCAACGCTCCATCTACGTCGGCTTCGGCTTCGGGTTCATTAAGCTGGGAAAAAGAGAAATCAGCGAACCCAGCTGCGGCCATACCAGTTTGATCTCTGCAAGTGAACGAGGGTGGAAGATCAAATCCCGTGCCCTCCCAAACAAGTTCTTCTTCCCTTGCTGCCTCGCCTTCTTGGTCATTGACGGTAGAGGAAGATGGCCCTAATTGTGATATATACTAGTAATTAATTACATTATTCTGCTAATTCGTTTATTTGGTTCACAGATTTGTTAATTATTAAAGGTTCAAGTCAATATAATAATTAATGCATTGATCTATCTCGTAATTAACCATGTTGTTGAATTGATTAATGAGATCTTGAGGTCGAAATGATAAGAAGGTAACTGGTCTTTATTTATTTATTTGAGAAGAAAGTAAGGCTTTATTCATACAAGTCGCTCTCCTTTTAGTTTTCTGTGACAGTTTTGAACAAAAAAAAAATAAATAGAACCGCCATCTTAGTGGCCCCTGTCCCTATTCCACGGGTGTCCAGAGGGAGGCAAATCATGATTTTTACTGGTCGGGCAAGGCGCTTGGGACTGAGAGAATTTAAGCTAGCATACCAGGTTTTTATCCCGTGTGCGACTGGCGACTCTCGAACCTGAGACCTCCGAAACAAGCGGCCAGACGCTTTACCAACCGAGCCAGTCCGTGGGAGCTCGATTTGAGCACATTACTCTGCTGTTCTGTCGGGCTAAAGATATTGAACATCTCGCTCCCCCTATTGAATTTAAGCCTCCTGGCTTCCTCCCTCGAGATGTTATACGAGCTCATGAGCACGGTCTGTCGGCAATCCACGGAAAGACGACGTCCTCCCCACGACGTGGTTCGCTATAGCGTTTTCGTGCGTATGGAACGATCCACTCGAACTGCTCGCTTTGAGCTTTCTTGATCACCACATGGTGCTGAGGAACCACCACAACACAGTTCGACCTCGGTGACTCACAACTCGCATGCGGCAGCTTCCTCTCAACGCATAGATCGCGCTATGAGCATTGACGAGGCAATGAGGTGCGATGATGATGGCGATATCTATATGATTGCAAACGAAAAAAAAAGGTATGGGGTCCGCTGCCTCCTCGTGCTCTCATTTCTGAGCTTGGACTCGATCGGATGTTTATATTGGTTTGTGTGATGAAATAAGTAATTGGTTACCTGATGCTGGCGATCGAGTCGGTTGGCATTGCTGCTGGGGTCAGACACAGTGATGATTACTACTGGGACTTTGCCGTTGTTGTAGCACCAGTGTGCGACACCGGAAGGCAATGCAATGAGGTCACTTTTGATCCAGTCTTAATCTATAAAGAAGAGTGTGTTATCAATGAAAGCCAATACAACAATAATGTGACTTGTCGAAAACGTAAAATCTAACTGGGATGATCGTCGAAAATTCCTGCAAGGAAAATAAAAAAAGGTCAGAAGCAAGGTCAGGAGGTCTCCAACGCATGCACTCGGACGTTTAAGTTAAACAATGTCAAAGTGGAAAAGTAAAAGAAGGGGGATTATACCATATGTATATCGTAAAGGAGAGACCCTTATATATATGTGTGTGTGTGAGCGCACGCGCACATCTTTGATGACCGTCCATCGTCAAGGTGTCACATCTACTTATAATAGAAAGATTATATCAAGAATTGACTGAGCAGGTCAGTATTTAGGCCATTGAGTTATTGAGCAATTGCGTATTGAGTCAGCAAACTCACTGAGCGGCTAATCCTGTCAGGGGAACATATTAGTTTTTAAAGAAGTGGCAGGAAAGTGATAGGGCGATGTCATCCTAGTCTTAATAAAGGTGACAGACTTCTCCATAATGACTCCTTGAATGCCCAAGAAAGAAATCCCAGAGGGGGAGACTCAGTTTTGCCTAATAGGATAGCTGAGTTAAGGCCTAGGGGAGAGGATTAATTAAGCTCTAGCTATAAAGTGGTCCAAGAAAAAGAATGTGTTTGCCGATGAACAGTTATAATATGTATGAATGAACTATACCGATAGACTATATTAAATGACTTGCTGACTTTTGGGGGCTTTTGGCGAAAAAAAGACCCTATATGTTTTTTTTACTAATATATAATTTGAATAGAGTTTATTAGACAATTTAAAAAATATGAAAAACTCCATACAAAATATATTTCTCAAGATTCTCGTGCAACACCATACAAACATATTTCCCAAATTTTTCTAAAAAATACAACCCGGACAAAATATATTTCCCTCTCCAAAATGTGCAATACCTACAAATATTTAAAAAAACAAGGATTAAATAATCATTAAAAAAAATCTAAATCCTTTAGGGTGTGTTTGGTTGGGGTTATCCTTGATAATCTTGGCTATCCATCCAAGGTTATCAACGAAAATCTTGTTTGGTTTAGATAATTAGCGATTCCCAAGTACTGATCGATGCTTGACACGTTAGCAAAAGGGTCATGCAACTCAGAATCAGAAAACCATAGAAAAGTAAGGTTTTTCTTGATTCCGGAGTTTTGAAACTTATCTTTTCAAAAAATCCTACAATATTTACATTTAAGACAAAATAATCATTACAATTTATTAACTTCCGGAAGCATATTCGCGGGCGACGACCGATAACAACGGTCGACGACCACCATCGGCGACCGGGGACCACCACCGTCGTCTTTAAAATCATAACATTTCATTTTCAATGCATAAAATTATCAAGTTATTTAATCTTTTTTGAGATAAATTATCAAGTTATTTAATCTTTCTTGAGAAAAAATTATCAAGTTATTTAGGGGGTGCATAGTATATATTTGGCAATGGGAATGGTAATGAGTTTGATTGAGGGGTTTATGGGTTTAGTGATAACCTAGTGGGGATTGGGTTATAAAATCAAGGGTATCTATCATATCCATATTTTGATTCCGGTTCCCGTATACCAAGCATCATAAATAGGAATGAAATAAATTTCATTTTCTTTCCCGCCTTCTAAACGCGCTTACTAAGCACCCCTTTAATCTTTCTTGAGATATAGTTGAACGCAAGTGTGGTTTTATTAATTTTAATTTAGAAAAACTTCTTTCTGATGATGCTACCGTAACTAATATAGTTAACAAAATTCTATAAACAATGAAAATATTTGGAAAACAACACAAGACTTTTAAAAATTCAACAACTTCAAAAGTTGACTTTATTTCTATTAGTAAACACATTTGACAAGAAAATCATATATTACCAACGGAAATTCCGACGGAAATTTCCGACAGGTATGACGTTTTCGTCGGAAAAGTCTTTATTAGGGCACAATCTTCACTTCCTTTTGCTTTCGCCCGAACTTTCCTTTCCTACTGTTGCCTTTCGCTCGATCTGTGCTATTCGCCATCGCCTCCGGTCGTCGCCGCCTCCGACCGTCGCCGCCTCCGACCGTCGCCACCTCCAGTCTCCTCCCTCACTCGCACTGTGTTCTCGTTCTCCGGTAAGCTCCGTTTTGATTTTCTTTTCTCCAAATTTCCGGTAGGATTTTCGCAACAGATCTGGCGTGGTGCCGGCGCGGCCGGCCAGATCTGGCTTCGCGCTGATCGCGGTCGGCCAGATCTGGCCTCGCGCGTGCACGCCGGCCAGATCTGGCCTCGGCCGCGCGTCGTCGGCTAGATTTGGCCTCGGCCGCGCGTAGCCTGCGAGATCTGGCCGTCTACGAGCCGCCAGCCAGATCTGGCCATCTGCGAGCCGCCGGCCAGGTCTGGCCGCGGCGCGAGCCGCCGGCCAGGTCTGGCCGCTCCCGCGAGCCGCCGGCCAGGTCTGGCCGCTCCCGCGAGCCGCCGGCCAGGTCTGGCCGCGCCCGTGAGCCGCCGGCCAGGTCTGGCCGCGCCCGCGAGCTGCCGGCCAGGTCTGGCCGCGCCCGCGAGCCGCCGGCCAGTTCTGGCGGCCTTCACGCGTGGCCGGTCACGTGTGCACCGCGATCGGCCAGCTAGGTCTTACCGCTGCCGCGCGCGGCCGGCCAGGTCATACCGCTGCCGCGCGCGACAGGGCGGTTGCGCGGCCGACCAGGTCTTGCCGCAGCCGCTCCCGGCCGGCCAGCGCTGGCCGTCCCCGCCCAGCGCTAGGGCCAAAGCTGGTTGTTCAATTAGGGTTGCAACCGTATGCATTCAACTATTGAATGGGTTGATCTGACTACTCAATTATTGTTTCAATATCCCAACCCATCAAGTTTTGAATGAGTTCATCTTATTTTTACAGAAACATTTGGTAACTATAATTTATTTTTTCTTAGGTTGTTGCTTTTGCTGGTCTTCTCCGACTTTCATCTAGTATTCAGGTAAAATTTGTTCTTATGTTTATGTTATGTTAGAATTTTATTAAATTAGCAATTACTTGTTATTTTAGTCTTTACTAATTAGGTAACTTTAGTTATTATATGATTTTATCGTACTTGTTAATTTAGCATGTTATGTTAGCCCTTATTAGAGATTTTATCGTACTTGTTAATTTAGCATGTTAAATTAGCTATATCTTACTGAACACCATGATACTTCCTTTAATTAGAATAATTTAGGTATATCTTAATTAATTTATTTTAATTTTATTATGATTAGGTAACAATGTATATGAACAAAGCTTGGATGTAAAACCGATTAGACAATGGATTTATCAGAGATGAGTTTATTACTGATCTGGAACAATTTATGAATTTTGCTAAGAGTCATCCAGAATGTATGGATGTTGATAAGTTAAAGTGTCCATGTAATCATAGAAAATGCAGAAATATAGACTACCGTGATGAAGATACGGTGAGAGTACATATTTGTAGAAATGGGTTTGTACCTAATTACTATAATTGGTACTGTCATGGAGAACCTTATGTATATGAATCAATTGGCCCTTCTGTTGGTTCATCATCTAATACTTTTGTTGCGTCCCTCGAACCATTAACTAATGATATTGCAATACAATCAATGGTTCAAGATGCGATCAATGCAACTGATTATTCCAACATAGATGAAATACCTGCACCTGAATATTAACAATTACATGAAATGTTAAAGTCTAGTGAAAGAGAATTATGGGAAGGCATTCCTTCTGGCCATTCTCAGTTATCAGCTACTGCAAGGTTGTTAAATATGAAAGCGGAACATCATTTTTCAGAAAGATGTTATGATGAAATATGTCAATTAATGTCAGAGTTACTCCCTGCTGATAACATAATGACTGATAGTTTCTACGATACAAAGAAATTGGTTAGAGGATTAGGTTTGCCTGTAGAAAAGATTGATTGTTGTTTAAATAACTGCATGTTATATTGGAATGAAGACAGTGAACTGAATGAATGCAAAATCTGTAATCACCCGCGTTATAAGCATCGTACTCGTATACCATGGAAGAAGAAGAAAAATATTGCATGGAAAGTCATGTATTATTTTCCGTTAACTGCTAGACTTCAACGCTTATATGCATCTGCCGCTACAGCAAGCTACATGGTGTGGCATCATGAGCATGAGTACGAAGTGGGTATTATGTGTCATCCCTGTGATTCCCCTGCATGGAAACATCTTGATACTGTATATCCTTCATTTGCAATGGAACCTCGGAATGTTAGATTGGGCCTTTCTACAGATGGTTTTCAGCCATTTGGTCAGTCGGGACAGCAATATTCATCTTGACCAGTAATATTGACACCTTATAATTTACCTCCATGGATGTGCATGAAAGACGAATTTATGTTCCTTACTGTATTGATTCCTGGTCCAACCAATCCTAAAGATAAGATAGATGTTTTCCTTCAACCTCTAATTGCCGAGTTAAATGAATTATGGAATGTAGGCTCAATGACTTATAATGTTGCAAGTAAAACAAATTTTCGTTTGCAAGCTGTATTATTATGGACAATCAGTGATTTTCCAGCATACTCAATGTTATCTGGATGGAGCACAGCTGGTAAATTAGCATGCCCACACTGCATGACAGATTCTGATGCATTTTCATTACCTTGTAGTGCGAAGGTATCTTGGTTTGATAATCATCGAAAATTTTTACCTATCGAGCACCCTTTTAGGCGAAACAAACAAAATTTCTTAAAAAATGTTGTAGTCAGAAAATGTTCTCCAATTTATGCTTCAGGGGAAGAGATTATTAATCAAATAGACAGTTATGGATTCCTACCAGTATCTCAACCTGGTTCTGATGAGATAAATAAATACATTGTTAGAATGTGCAAGTGTGGATGGAAGAAGAGGAGTATATTTTGGGAGTTGTCATATTGGAAGTATCTTCTCATTCGACATAACTTAGATGTCATGCATGTTGAGAAAAATTTCTTTGATAATATCTTTAACACTGTCATGAATGTGCCAGGAAAAACTAAAGACACGGCAAAATCACATGAGGAATTAAAAGAACTAGTTAACAGACCAGAGTTGCATATGAATCAAACAACTAATAGATTTCCAAAGGCTTGTTATACATTAGACAAAGATGGTAAAGAAATTTTATGTAATTGGTTAAGAGAAATAAAATTCCCTGATGGTTATGCCTCAAATATGGCTCGATGCGTGGATATGAATAAGTTGAAGATGTTTGGAATGAAGAGTCATGATTGTCATGTGTTCATGCAAAGACTAATTCCAGTAGTTTTCCATGACTTACTTCCACAGAATGTTTGGCAAGCACTTACAGAATTGAGTCTTTTTTTTAAAGATTTGACGGTAAGGTGTATTATGATGGATGATATGCTTCGGCTAAAAATAGACATTCCTCTCATACAATGCAAGCTGGAGCGCATATTTCTGTTGGGACCGGGTGCATGTTGACAAGATATGGGTTCGTAAAATTTTAAATTTTTACGTGCAGCGGAAGAATTAGCATAAAATAATTTCTTAAATTATTTTAACCACGTATCTAGCATGCAACCTTATGATGTGTGGACATGATCATAAATTAAAACTTTGCGGAAAAGTAAACTAATTTACTTTGTACCTCGCGTAACTCGAAGAAATGGACGAGATCCAACCGTAGCGTCCCTTGGAAGCTTCGCCTCTATTCGCGTCCACGCCGAGTTCTCTTCGGGATGACTTCGCAAAGTCACGAGTTTTGTGCCGACGAGAACTACTAGATTCTCGGAAGGCACAACTAGAAGAACAAGAGAAAAGAATGGAAACTTACCAACAAGAAACGGAATCTAAATTCCGGGAAGAGAGGAGTCGCGATCCGCTTCTTCTTCTTCTTGTTTGGCTTCTCCTTGGTGTTGTTGGCTCACGGCAATCACTTGGAGAAGATGGAGTCCCGGCCCTAGCTCTCAAGGAAGGGCGCCGGCCCTAAGATGCCCTAAGGGGCGCCGGCCCTAAGGCGAAAGAGAGAAGAGAGAATAAGAGAGAGAGGGAGAGAAATAAATCTCTTGATAGCTCTATCAATTGGAATTCAAGGCTTGCCTTTGGTTCCTTTATATAGTGGCCTCTCCCTTGCCAAGTCTCTCTTATAACGGAATTAACGGAATTAGTTATCATAAGAAATTTATCTTATAAAATTTCTTACGACTTATTCTGTTATGCCTAGTTTTATTATAACTAACTTTATAATAAAACAAATTCTCTTAACGGAATTTTCATAACAAATTTATCCTATAAATTCTCTTATGAATTATTCCGTTTAAACCAAGTTTTATTATAACTAACTTTATAATAAAACAAATATATCTCTCCTTTTATTATGGAATAAATTTTACAAGAAATTTATAAACTTTCTTATTATGGAAAAATCAATTCATAATTGATTTTATACAATTAAAATAAACCACTCCATGGATCATTTTAATTTCCATAAAATAATAAATTTCTATAAATTTATTTATATAAATTTCTTTATACAAAAATTTATTTATCCATAATTTATAAAATAAATCGCGCTAGATTTATTTTATTAATTAAACCAAATAAATTGGTTTTATCCCCTTTTAATGGCCGGCCAAACCAACCCTCTTTGGTCGGCCAAACCGAGCCGAACCGATCGCGAATTAAACTCATTTAATTCGCCCAATAAGCCTTCAAAAGACTTAGCCATTTTAAGCTTCCGTTACGCCTCTGATTAACTCAGATTCGACTTATTTCTCTTGATCGGAAAATCCAATTTTCAACTCGTTTTAAATCCCTCGGATTACTCGTAGTGCATGTGACTAAATAGGCTTTCGATTTATGTTGGCCGTCTATAATCAACCAATTATAGAACGATCATGAGTGGCACCTAGTAGTACATCATGAACCCCAATTAATCGAAAGATCAACGGTTTGACCTCAGAAGTAATTCCGAAACCCTTCAGCAGCTCTAATGAATCGTGCCCCATTCCCTTCACCATCTTATACCCACTTGGTTCAGGACACGGTCTATTTGTGTCAGTCCCCACTAGGCTGACTACGTCACACCTAGCCCAAGCAGTGTCTTTCTCGTCCTTTGGATTTCTAATTACTCTCATGTATTTAAGAGACTCGCACTCTAAACATGATATGCGCTGGCCAGAGGCTTTGAGTAACAATCCGACGATAGGCCTGGGTATACATCTCCTTGCAAGGAGTGGTGAATCCTTTGTAGGCTGCTCAAACATCTTCGGGCACTTCGGCTTATACCCAATCATCCTGGGTCCACACCTCCTAGGAGATGCTTGCTTAAGATGTTAAAGTATAAGTCTCCATGACCAAGATGACTTGAACACCGCAAGTCAAAGGAACATCGCACTTAAGCTGCAGTAAGAACTTCATTGACATATCTTCATAGATTACCATATGAAGTTTTACAGCTAGTCACTCCAATGAACTAGTTCCCTTAACTAGCATCCATGTTTATCTCCGGACATCCCAATGTCACCAGCCAGTGAGAATCAGCTGATTAGAGAATAACTCATGCTAGTCTCAACAGAATTGATAGTGTCCGTATTTATCAATTCATCGACTAGGGATATTTTCAATACTTCACAATTGCACATTTAGAGATAATCACTAGTTGTGATCCCATCACAAATTCTCTTATGCTGTGAATTGTATTGCGGACATTCAGTAGATGAGTTTAAGATCCCAATCAAATACACAAACATGTATACTCAAATAGTGAATTATCATTTATTAATATAAATGTTTACATCATAAGACGATTGTCTTAGGACACTTCTCTCATATCACTAACAATTTCCACCCAATTTTTTTAATTCAATGGAACATTTACCAGTACATTTACCATATGAGGCAGAAATAGCTGGTCCAGTGCAGTATAGATGGATGTATCCATTCGAACGATTTTTGAGAAAATTAAAGAACAATGTTCGTAACAAAGCAAGAGTTGAGGGGTCAATACGTAATGCCTATCTGGTTGAAGAAGCATCTTCTTTTTGCTCTTATTATTTTGCTGACAATGTGAAAACTAGACATCGTAAGTGTCCTAGAAATTCTGATGATGCTCAACCGAATGACCCATCATTGCTTTCTATCTTCAACTTTCCCGGTAAGGCAATAGGTGCATATGTTACTAGATGGTTAACTGAACAGGAATATGATGCTGCAAGAACATACATACTGTTAAACTGCGATGAAGTCAAACCATACATAAAGTAAGTTGACTTCTCTAATAATACTGTTAGTCTTATTAAATGCTTGCTTGATATACCAATTGACTTAAAATAATATTTCTCTATCGTAGCTTATACGAACAACAACTATATATACAAAATCCATCACTGGGTGCAAGTGAGGTCGCTGAAAAGTTAGAGGCCGAATTTGCATTATGGTTTGAAATATATGTAAGTTGCAATATCATCAAAAATTTATATATTTATGTCTATTCAGTTCGGTCTTAATTTATGTTATAATTTATGTAGGTGAAAGACCGCAGAATATCAAATGTGCAAGATGATAGAATACTGAATCTTGCATCAGGACCGCTCCGTAAAATAAAGGTCTACTCTGGATACTATGTTAATGGGCTCAGATTCCATGTGGCACAACGAGATTCACGGAGATTAACATATAATTCTGGAGTTTGTGTTAAAGGATATATCAACAACAACAACACAGAGTTTGATTATTATGGTAGACTTCAAGAAATCATAGAGATTGAATATCCTGCATTATCTATAAAACGGTGTGTGTTGTTCAAATGTTCATGGTATGATCCGACCTCAAGAACAGGTACAAGAATACATCCAAACTATAAATTAGTGGAGGTTAATAAAAATAGAAAGTTTAAAAAATTTGAACCTTTTATTTTTGGGGTACAAGCGAGTCAAGTTTTTTATCTTGAATACCCTACGAAAAGAAGGAGATCTAGTGAATGGTTGTCTGTTTGTCGAATGAAGCCTCGCTCGACTATATAATGCTGACCACCATCACTGCTTAAAATCAAGATGCATTTCAGAATGACGAAGTAGAGAGACATTTAATTGATTCACAACTTCCATCCACGTCTGAATTACTTGTAGATGTTAACGTGGCTTACGAGGATATAGATGATGAAGAGATGTCCAGCAGTGAGGATCTTGTTGAACTATCAGAGTCTAGTGAGGAGGACATCGATGCAAATGATATATAAATAGTGTCATTATTATTCATCTAGTAAGTGATGTGTTGTTAAATTTATTATATTTTTATTACTCTGTTACTCACCTTTATTATGATGTGTTGTTATATATTATTTTACAGATATTTCTATGGCAGATCAGCAGCCAGTGATTCCCCGTGGCCATCGAGTTTTATCCGTCGTTGGAGATGTGTAAGTATTTGTTGTTAGATGTAATTATTGTTCATATATTAATTTTTATATTTTATATTGATATGTTTATTTTTGATTATGCAGTTTCACTCCTGATGGTCATCGGGTTTCTAATTATATCACAAGCAAGTTCAAGGAACGACCATGCAAATCTACGACATGGAGACATGTAGACACTATGTGAAAATCAAGAATAGACTTCGCCACAAGTTACTTCGGCGAAATCTTTTAATGAAGTAATACATGTTAATCAACTTCGGTACTAAATTTGATGAAGTAAATTTCATTTTAAACTTCGTAGCTTAAAAATTGTGGGTCTTTCTACTAAATGTATCTGATATTTTACTTCATAATAAATATTTGATGAAGTAATAAGTTACCAAATAAAATCCATAAATTTCTATACCGAAGTAATAAGTTTAAATCAATTAAAATATATTTTTTTAATAAATAAATTAACCTATTTATATTTGTTTTTAAAATAATCCTTAAAACTCCCAAGTCGAGCCCTATCTTCATCGCGCACAACGCCTCTCCCCTTCTCACGACGACGCACCACCCCCTTTTGCCCGACGCCGTCCCTCAATCCCTTATTCGCCGCGCTTGCATCTCCCCCCTCCCCTCGACGCACATCTTCAACCACGCGCTCGCTAGGTTTCATTGGCGTTTCCCTCTTCTTTTCCTTTCAGTTTTCTTCCCTCTCCCACCCCCTTCTTTCGTTTCCTTGCAGCGCCGCTTCCTCTTTGAGGTTTCCTGGCCACGAGAAGAAAAGCCAAGGGTTTTGTTCAAGCTTGAGGCCGCCGTCTGTAACCGATCCGGTTCTGCTGGCCCATCAGTTCGTCAACCAAGTTAGTTTCCTACCCTATGGTTTCTGGCATCTCCTGCCCTAGGGCATCTCCTTCCTTCGTTTTGATGTTCTTTCTGATCATAAACTGAAGCGTCAGGAATTTGTTTTGGGTGCATTACATGTTGGTCTCTTTTATGTTTCACAAATTTCATGTAAATTTCAATGGCTGAAATCTCTGTTTTTTATTTTAATTATAATGGTTAAAGTCATGAAAAAAATAGTTTTTCTCTGCAAGCATTAGGCCCTTTAGATTGATTATTAGGATCTCATGTAATAGGGCTGCCCTCGTCACATTTTATATATTTCATTATAATGTGAATTTTCTTAGTAAATTGAAATGACTAAAATGGGGTTACCTTTAGCTAGGCGGTTCTACTGTTAAGTGTCTAGTCTCAGTTTTGATAAGAAAAAAAAATTGTAACGAAATATTTATTTATTTCCTTTTGATTATTAACTAGCTGAATTTGCATACAGAATTTTTGGCCACAAAAGATAACAAAAATCATATTAAGAATCGCATTATTTCCTCATAAAATGGATGAGGGAACGCCAACGCTCAACTTTATTTACAGTAGATGTTTATATGTAACTTGAAAGTGATCATTAGTCTTTATGAAAATTTACAGGTTGCATTGAAAACATTGATAGTTATTCATAGGACAATGAGGGAAGGTGATCCTACATTTCGAGAGGAGCTATTAAGCTATTCTCGTCGAGGCAGTATTCTTCAGATATCCAACTTTAAAGATGATTCATGTCCTTTGGGTTTGTTTCTTTTTCAATTCTTGTAAAATTTAATCTCGCTTTTTTTTTATTATATTTACAGTTATGAGGAAAAAGTCCATGCATAATATTTAGTTTTCTCATTCCATGCATAATATTTACAGTGATGAGGAGCTATTAAGCTTACAATTCTTGAATGTTTTAGGATCTTAAAATATGATATTGAATCGGAACATGTGATGAAGACAACCCCACAACAACAGTCTGTTAAGGTAGACTCACTCTTGTATTTATTGCATATGTTTGCTAACGTTTAGAAATCGAAACATTTTTTTTGGTTTCATCTTTGTTTGCAGGGACATAGTCGAACTAGAACTTTATGTTGCCCTGATCTGTTAGAACAGTTGCCTGCTTTACAACAACTTCTCTTATGTCTTATTAATTGCCAAGTAAATCATCTGCCACCATCAGTCTTTAAATGCAACTAGAAGATTTTGGGAAAATTTTTGAATCATGTTTCTTTCTTTTTACTCCATTTCTTTGTTCCCTACCTATGCTATTTGGTTGAATTTGTAGCCTGAAGGAGCAGCATGTGGAGACTTGCTCATTCAATATGCATTGGCTCTGGTACAATTTAAATTGTCGTCTGCCTGACTTTGTGCTAATATGGCCCTGGAGAATTTGTATAATTCCATGTGTACCTGTTCTACTGTTGGGTGTTTAAGTCTTGTTCTCTTGTGCTACTTTTTGCTGGTCCTTATTCATTTTGTCATTAATCAACTTCAACGTCCTTTGATATAGTACTTCTATCATTATCTGTGAATTGTGATACCTAGGTTTCAGAATAATGTGGAAGAATTGTGGTTAGTAATGTGAATTTCTTACTTCCAAGAGAAGTCTTTCTTCTTTCTGACAAGAAAAAAGAAAACTAGTTATAGTTGATATTGGTTGAGCAATGGTGTTGACATTTCCTTTGTGCGGCCCAACAAAGTCAACATGCCCATCCCTATTGAAGCTACATACTGCTATATGCTAATCCTTTGAAGCTGCATATACTTGCTAGTTGCTTCCATTAGCAAAGCAATCCCTTTCAAAACCATGATCCTCAATTTTCTCATACATTTGGATTATTACATGCACTTTTTGTGGACAATGTGTGCCAACACTTTTACATAAAAGATGTATGTTGACTCATTGAAGAACTAACAAAAGTAGATACTCATTTTATGCTATGAAGAAATAATTAATGTGAGTCAATTTTGGTAAATTTCTTATAGAAAAATCTAATAGTTCCTGCATATTATGATATAAACATGAAGTTCACAATTTTCCTATTTTATCTTTTAGGTTCTAAAAGAGAGCTTTAAAATATATTGTTCAATCAATGACGGCATCATCAACCTCGTACAATGCCTCAAAGGGTATCTCTAAAGGATCAGGTTTTAAATAATTAACAGTATGTATTGTGCTTATGTATGAAGATATGAATGGATGGTTCTTATAATTTGGATTGCGACCATTACATTACCTTTTCTATTTCATTGTAGGGTAATCTAAAACAAAATGGTTCTATTGAATGTGGATATTATGTGATGAGGTACATGAAAGAGATAGTTGAATGTGAAAATCCACAGTTGGAGAAGATGGTAATTTGTTTTTATTGTATGCTTTGGTTTATGATTGAGATAAACTATTACAGTTGGATGAATCTAATACATTTTGTATTTTGCATAAAAGTTTGCAGGAACAATCAAGAATCAATATTATCAACAATCTGAATATGATGATGTTAGAAGTGAATGGAGTGAATTCGTCTGCTCATATGTAGGTGTCCAAATTGGTGGTGTACTTAGGATACATATTTTGTTATTTCATTATGGATTTTGGATATACTTGTGGATATATATTTTGGTTATATATATTTGTGGATTTATGGATATATCTTGTGCATTGATGGATTCGTTGATATATATTCATCATTTTGAATGGATAATTGTTTAATCTAATTAATGCATTTAAGTTGTATATATATATATATATTGGAATATTATTGTATAATAAAATATTGTTTAATTTTAATGAAGTAAAAAAAAATTACTTCACTCTTTTATTAAATTAGTGAAGTGGTAATCGATAATTACTACATTAAATTAAAATTATATTGTAATAAAATATGATTATTTACTTCAATAATAAAATTTGATGGTGAAGTAATCAAAAATAAAATACTTCATCCATTTAAATTGTGATGAAGTTACATATTACCTATTACTTCGTCGCGTTACAAAACTACTAAAATAATAAATATTTTTTTACTTCGACAATTAATTTAAACTGTAAAGTTATATATCATCGATTACTTCAGCATTTTACAAAACCAACGAAGTAAAAGACAAGTTTTTACTTCAGAAGTGGTCTAAATCTGAACCGGTTTGCCTCATTGAACCGGTAAAAGACTTCGCTATTTTCATGGATATGACTTCGGTGATATGACGAAGTAAAATAATCCCTTTTTACTTCACGTGCGTCTACTTCGGTAATTATCTATCTATGACTTCGGTGAATATACGAAGTAAATTAAGAAAATTCTACTAGTGAGATCATGAGATGAAGACATTTTATTACAATGAATTTGTAGTAAGTAAAATCAATGTATATTTGATTTTTATATTATATTTACCAATTTAGCATGTTAAATTTTGAATTTATAATTGCAGAAAAGATATACCTGGGAGGAGGGCCAGGAGGATAATTTTAAAGCAACATGGAATAAAAATTGTGCAAAGCTTTACAAAGACTACCTCTACTATATCAGACAAAAGGGCGTAAAACCGACGTATGTTCCTGAGGAGATATGGGGTGCATGGACGACCACCTGGTCTGAAGAGAGGTGGAAAGAAAATGCCGATAAGGCTCGAGCTAATAGAAACACCGAGCCAGGTGGCCCGAGTACCGGGACTACTCGCCATACGTTTGGTTCTAAATCAATGGTAGAGCATGCTCTTGATTTGGTGAGTTTAATTTATTGTTGGCACGAAATATAATTATCATTTATTATCATACTATAATATTCACCTAATATATATTTGTATACAGGAACGACAACTAGCTCGACCGCCCACTAGTATGGAGGTCTTTGTGAGGACGCACAAGAAAAAAGATGGCACATTCGTAGATTCTCATTCTGCGGCCATCCATGTAAGAATATAAATTAGTGTTTATTTTAGTTACATTTTAGTACGATTTATCGAATTACTTATTAATCATCTTCTATTTTACAATATAGGAGGAAATGACCGAGAGAGTCGCTCAGGCATCTCAGCCTGCAGTAGAGGGGGAGAGTCTCAATCTCTATCCACCGAGGCACTTAATGACATATATTATGATGTTGTCGGTGGACGGACAAAGAACTCTACCATCTACGGCCTTGGCTCTCAGGCTTGCATTTGATGATCGCTTGAGGGCTCCAAGGGGTCGATCCAGTTACCGTTCATCTTATTCCAGCGAGATGCATAGAGTATTAGAAGAAAATCGAGATCTTCGCAGTCAAGTTCAATCAATGCGAGGAGAGATGGCGGATTGGATGGCCGCTGAGAATGAGAGGAGAGCTGCTGATGAAGCGGCGAGGGCAGCTGAATTGGCAAGGAGAGATGAGGAGATCATGAGTCGTGTGTGATTCCTCCTAGATGGCTTGCCTCGTCTGCCATCACAGGACAGCCCAGGACCCTCTCATCCGCCGACTGATTAAGTTTTTTTGAGGTATGTTCAATTATATATTAATTTTTTAATTTATGATTAATCTATCATTGAATGTGTGTTTTCTACTAATATGTTTATTTGATTTTTATTTCAGCAATCCTCTGTGATTCAGGTATGATTTTTACTTATTAACTTTATTATCAAGATGGTATTTCAGCAATCCTCTATTTAAAATTGTTCAAAGTTGTTTAAGTTGTTAATTTTCTAATTCATTGGAAGTTTTTTTTTAGTTCAAGTAGAAAGGACTCTGTAGTAGAGCAATTGAGGTTTGTAGTGTTTCTTTCTTCTCTTTTTAAGTAGATGATCATGATCTCTTATGTAAGAAAATGAGTTCATTATTTCTTTTGTAGATATTTTATACATGCTCTTTCTATTGAGCTTATGTGTTTGATTTGTTTTTAAAATCTTAATTTTGCACGACATGGTCAAACCTAATTGGTAGAAGACTGTGTTTGTAATAGAGTAGAGGATGATCTCAGAATGCCTCAGTGTTCTTATATAGAGTTCAGTTTGCTTCTTTGTTTATTTTTTATCATTTGTAAAGATGCTAATTGATGGAGAGCAAGCATTGCTGTTTGGTTTATAGGATGATTTCACAAGCATAATTGATCGAAAGCCTATGCATAGTTGATTTGTTCAATGTAGTACTTCTTAACCTTTCCCTTTGTAGCAGTTACTCAACATTCCAATATAAGTCTTGCATAATGATTTTCTTTATGTTATCTAGGTGGATTAACAAATGGTATTCGCTGGCAGCAATGGCACTTTTTGTCTGAATGTGAACAAAGGGACATTGATGTGGATGATCCAATTAACTTAATTGGTATTTTCTCTGAAGAAACTGAGCACATATCGATATCTTCAGATAGCTTTGTTGGGACCGGGTGCATGTTGACATGGATACGAGTTCATAATTTAAAAAAATAATTACGTGCAGTGGAAGAATTAGCATAAATAATTTCTCAAATTATTTTAACCACGTATCTAGCATGCAACCTTATGATGTGTGGACATGATTATAAATTAAAATTTTGCAGAAAGTAAACTAATTTACTCAATACCTCGTGTAACTCGAAGTAAGAGATGAGATCCAACCGTAGCGTCCCTTGGAAGCTCCACCTCTATTCGCGTCCACGCCGAGTTCTCTTCGGGATGACTTCGCAAAGCCACGAGTTTTGTGCCGACGAGAACTACTAGATTCTCCAAAGGCACAACTAGAATATCAAGAGAGAGAGATGGAAACTAACCACCAAGTAACGGAATCAAGATTCCGGGGAAAGGAAGGAAGGAGTCGCGACCCGCTTCTTCTTCTTCTTCTTCGGCGCCTTCTTGGTGGAGTTGGCTCACGACAACCCTAGGAGGACCTTTTAGGGTCGGCGCCCACTTGGAGAGGGAGAGGGAGAGAAGGAGAGGAAGAGAGGCTAGGCAAGAACCTTGATCACTTGAATTGATTTCCAAGCCTTGCCTATGCACCTTTATATAGTAGCCTCTTTATCGCCAAGTCTCCTCTTAACGGAATTTTTCATAAGAAATTTATCTTTATAAATTTTTCTATGAATTATTCCGTTATACCAGGTTTTTATTATAACTCTATTTATAATAAAAACAATCATGTCTCCCCTTTTATTATGGAATAAAATTTATTATAAATTTTTCTTATCATGGAAAAATCAATTCATAATTGATTTTATAAAATAAAATAAACCAATCCATGGTTCATTTTAATTTCCATAAAAAGAATAAATTTATTATATAAATTTTCTTATCATGGAAAAATCAATTCATAATTAATTTTATAAAATAAAATAAACCAATCCATAGTTCATTTTAATTTCCATAAAAAGAATAAATTTATTATATAAATTTTTCTTATCATGGAAAAATCAATTCATAATTGATTTTATAAAATAAACCAATCCAAGGTTTATTTTAATTTCCATGAAAATAAATCTCTTTATATAAATTTTTTATATAAATTTCTTTATATAAATTTATTTATCCATAATTTTATAAAACAAATCGCGCTTGATTTATTTTATAATTTAAACCAAATAAATTGGTTTCCTTCCTTTATTGTGGCCGGCCAAACCGCACCCTCTTTAGCCGGCCACACCAAGCCAAAACCCTTACGAATTAAACTCATTTAATTCGTCCAATAAGCCTTCAAAAGACTTAGCCATTTTAAGCTTCCGATGCGCCTCTGATAAATTCAGATTCGATTTATTTCTCTTGATTGGAAAATCCAATTTTCAACTCGTTTTAAATCCCTCGGATTACTCGTAGTGTGTGTGACTAAATAGGCTTTCGATTTATGTTGGCCGTCTATAATCAACTAATTATAGAACGATCATGAGTGACACCTAGTAGTACATCATGACCCCCAATTAATCGAAAGATCAACGGTTGACCTCAGAAATAATTCTGAAACCCTTCAGCAGCTATAATGAGTTGTGCCCCATTCCCTTCACCATCTTATACCCACTTGGTTCAGGACACGGTCTATGTGTGTCAGTCCCCACTAGGCTGACTACGTCACACCTAGCCCAAGTAATGTCTTTCTCGTCCAACGGATTCTAATTACTCTCATGTTTCCTAGGGATTCATACTCGGAACATGTTATACTCTGGCCAGAGGCTTCGAGTAACAATCCGACGATAGGCCTTGGGTATACATCTCCTCGCAAGGAGTGGTGAATCCTTTGTAGGCTGTTCAAACATCTTTGGGCACTTCGGCTTATACCCAACCATCCTGGGTCCACACCTCCTTAGAGATGCTTGCTTAAGATGTCAAAGTATAAGTCTCCGTGACCAAGATGACTTGAACACCGCAAGTCAAAGGAACATCGCACTTAAGCTGCAGTAAGAACTTTCATTGACATATCTATATGTAGATTACCATATGAAGTTTTACAGCTAGTCACTCCAATGAACCAGTTCCCTTAACTAGCATCCATGTTTATCTCCGGACATCCCAATGTCACCAGCCAGTGAGAATCAGCTGATTAGAGAATAACTCATGCTAGTCCCAACAGAATTGACAGTGTCCATATTTATCAATTCATCGACTAGGGATAATTTCAATACTTCACAATTGCACATGTAGAGATAATCACTAGTTGTGAATTCATCACAAATTCTCTCATGCTGTGAATTGTATTGCGGACATTCAGTAAATGAGTTTAAGATCTCAATCAAATACATGAACATGTATACTCAAATAGTGAATATTCATTTATTAGAGTAAATGATTACAATCATAAGACGATTACCTTAGGACACTTCTCTCATAGTACTAACAAGTTTGTCTTCTTCTATGTCAAGCTCTGATGGGTCACAAGATGTTACGCAGTGTGGTAACTTTAGACTCTCACTGCAAAGTCAATTCTCCTTGTAGTTATGATCCAATTAACTTCACTTGTAGTTATGATTTTAAAAACTAAACATATGATATTCTGTATAGCAACTTCCATTTTAATATATGTTTGTATGGATTTTGTGTTTAAATGTGAAATAGTTATGTGATATTTGATGTTGTGAATGTGATGTAATTGTGTTGTGAATGTGTGATGATGGAAATTATATTGGTGAATGTGATGTGTTTGAATGTGATGTGTTTGTATGAATTTTTGTGAATATTAATGATATGAAAAAAAATAAATCAGTATGTAAATTTTTTTTTATTTTCCGTCAGATTTCCGACGGAATTCCGATTCCGTCGGAAAATGTCGGAGCGTTTCCGACGGAAAATACCTCCGTTTCCGTCGGAAATATCCGACGGAATTGAATTCCATCGGAATTTTTTTACCGACGGAATAAAATTCCGTCGGAAATTTCCGACGGAATCACTGATTCCGTCGGAAATTGCCGACGGAAACGGAGATATTTTCCGTCGGAAATTTCCGACGGAATTGTATTCCGTCGGTAAAAATATTCCGACGGAATTCAATTCCGTCGGAAATTATACCGACGGTATAATTATTCCGTCGGTAATTCCTTGCCGACGGAATTCCCTCCGACGGATGAAATTCCGTCGGAATTCCGTCGGTAAAAGCCTTTACCGACGGAATTCCGTCGGTAAATTCCGTCGGTAATGCTGGTTTTTTTTTTTTGTAGTGACTGGTCTTTATTTATTTATTTGAGAAGAAAGTAAGGCTTTATTCACACAAGTCGCTCTCTCCCTTTTAGTTTCTGTGACAGTTTGGAGAACATTACTCTGCTGTTCTGTCGGGCTAAAGATATTGAACATCTCGCTCCCCCTATTGAATTTAAGCCTCCTGGCTTCCGCCCTCGAGATGTTATACGAGCTCATGAGCACGATCTGTCGGCAATCCACGGAAAGACGACGTCCTCCCCACGACGTGGTTCGCTATAGCGTTTTCGTGCGTATGGAACGAGATCCACTCGAACTGCTCGCTTTGAGCTTTCTTGATCACCACATGGTGCTGAGGAACCACCACAACACAGTTCGACCTCGGTGACTCACAACTCGCATGCGGCAGCTTCCTCTCAACGCATAGATCGCGCTATGAGCATTGACGAGGCAATGAGGTGCGATGATGATGGCGATATCTATATGATTGAAAACGAAAAAAAAAAGGTATGGGGTCCGCTGCCTCCTCGTGCTCTCATTTCTGAGCTTGGACTCGATCGGATGTTTATATTGGTTTGTGTGATGAAATAAGTAATTGGTTACCTGATGCTGGCGATCGAGTTGGTTGGCATTGCTGCTGGGGTCGGACACAGTGATGGTTACCTACTGGGACTTCGCCGTTGTTGTAGCACCAGTGTGCGACACCGGAAGGCAATGCAATGAGGTCACTTTTGATCCAGTCTTAATCTATAAAGAAGAGTGTGTTATCAATGAAAGCCAATACAACAATAATGTGACTTGTCGAAAACGTAAAATCTAACTGGGATGATCGTCGAAAATTCCTGCAAGGAAAATAAAAAAAGATCAGAAGCAAGGTCAGGAGGTCTCCAATGCATGCACTCGGAAGTTTTAGTTAAACAATGTCAAAGTGGAAAAGTAAAAAAAGGGGGATTATACCATATGTATATCATAAAAGAGAGACCCTTATATATATATGTGTGTGTGTGAGCGCACGCGCGCATCTTTGATGACCGTCCATCGTCAAGGTGTCACATCTACTTATAATAAAAAGATTATATCAAGAATTGACTGAGCAGGTCAGTATTTAGGCCATTGTGTCATTGAGCAATTGCGTATTGAGTCAGCAAACTCACTGAGCGGCTAATCCTGTCAGGGAAACATATTAGTTTTTAAAGAAGTGGCAGGAAAGTGATACGGCGATGTCATCCTAGTCTTAATCAAGGTGACAGACTTCTCCATGATTACTCCTTGAATGCCCAAGAAAGAAATCCCAGAGGGGGAGGCTCAATTTTGCCTAATAGGATAGCTGAGTTAAGGCCCAGGGAGAGGATCAATTAGGCTCTAGCTATAAAGTGGTCCAAGAAAAAGAATGTGTCTGTCGATCAACAATTATATGTATGAGTGAACTATACCGATAGACTATATTGAATGACTTGCTGACTTTTGGGGGCTTTTGGCGAAAAAGAGACCCTATAGGATTTTTTTTTACTAATATATAATTTGAATAGAGTTTATTAGAAAATTTAAAAAAAATATGAAAAACTCCATACAAAATATATTTCTCAAGATTCTTGTGCAACACCATACAAAAATATTTTCCAAATTTTTCTAAAAAATACAACCCGTAGAAAATATATTTCCCAAGCTTCTCCAAAATGAGCAATACCTACAAATATTTAAAAAACACAAGGATTAAATAATCATTAAAAAAATCTAAATCCTTTAGGGTGTGTTTGGTTGGGGTTATCCTTGATAACCTTGGTTATCCATCCAAGGTTATCAACGAAAATCTTGTTTGGTTTAGATAATTAGCGATTTCCAAGTACTGATCGATACCTGACACGTCAGCAAAAGAGTCATGCAACCCAGAATCGGAAAACCATAGGAAAGTAAGGTTTTTCTTGATTCTGGGGTTATGAAACTTATCTTTCCAAAATTATCCTCCAATATTTACATTTAAGACAAAATAACCATTACAATTTATTAACTTCCGGAAGCAATATTCGCGGGCGACGACCGATAACAACGGTCGACGACCACCGTCGGCGCCTGACGAACACCGCCGGCGGCCGTCGACCACCACCGTCGTCTTTAAAATAATAACATTTCATTTTTAATGCATAAAATTATCAAGTTATTTAATCTTTCTTGAGATAAAATTATCAAGTTATTTAGGGGGCGCTTAGTATATATTTGGCAATGAGAATGGTAATGAGTTTGATTGAGGAGTTTATGGGTTTAGTGATAACCTAGTGGAGGTTGGGTTATAAAATCAAGGGTATCTATCATATCTATATTTTGATTCCGGTTCCCGTATACCAAACATCATAAATAGAAATGAAATAAATTTCATTTTCATTCCCACCTTCTAAACGCGCTTACTAAGCGCCCCTTTAATCTTTCTTGAGATATAGTTGAACGCAAGTGTGGTTTTATTAATTTTAATTTAGAAAAACTTCTTTCTGATGATGCTACAGTAACTAATATAGTTAACAAAATTCTATAAACAATAAAAAAATTTGGAAAACAATACAAGACTTTTAAAAATTCAACAACTTCGAAAGTTGACTTTGTTTTTATTGGTAAATAGATTTGTAGCACTTGAAGCTTATCACAATACTCATCCAATTTATTATATATCATCCATTGAAAATAACTTTTTAGGATTAAATAAAAAACCAAAAATATTTTCAAAAAATTTCAGTTGTTCAAATTTACTTTTTAAAGATGAAATAGCAATATCAACGATAACAAAAAAAATCCTAAAAGATTCCTCAAAAGATTATTTCATCAAATTGTTTCTTTCTACAAGTTATACGTTTTTAACCTTTATTAAAACAATCTAGCAATATATATTTTTTCTAAAACTGTATTAGAATAATCTAATAAAATATATTATATATGTATGTCAAATTTACGAGCCCCAAAAATCGAGGGCCCTAGGTCGTCACCCCCGGTGGTATGCCTCAGGTTCAATCTTGCTTGCTGATTAACCATATGGGATGGTAGGTCGATCGGCCGCCGCAAGAGACAGTAGGTCAAGTGGCAGAGTAAAATGATAGGTTGAGTGGCCATATGGAGTAGTTGGCTGATCGATTATATGGAGCCCTCTACGAATAGTCTACCGCCCTTGGGACTCCTATGGCCACGTATCCTATAGCAGGTCCACGTCAGCCGTTTAACCAGAACTTGTCCTACGTGGATGAGGGCCCTAGAACTCCCCGTATCAACTTTCACAAAAGAATTGTTGTATCCTTTGGTGCTCATCCCAGAACTGTTGGCTTTGGCCTGCAACTTCCTCTTCTCGTTGTTGCTCCAAGGCTTATCGCGGAGATTGGAATCGCTCCAGACAACCAGGGATCACCATGGTGATACCCCTTTCCTGGAAGATGTATGCACATATGGAGACTTTGCTTTACGTTAGGGTGTGAAGTAGGAAAGATCAAGGGACGAGCCTTGGACGATGTAGATCAAGGTGGGGTGGCGGAGAAAGAAGAGGCCCTTGGGTTGGCACATTGGAACTGCTCATTGTACTGGTCAAAGTACTCAGTGAAGTCAACCTCGGACAGCAAGCGGTGAGTGAGTGTGAATGTCTAATTCACGATGAAGTTCAACATGATTATTTCAATTTTAAAAAGGCATAATTGTTAATTCGGAATTCGAAATCAAACTTTATCGGCAACCACGCATCCAGAATTTGAAAATCTACGTTTGTTATTGATAAAACCATAACCTCCGATTTTCGAATATAATTCTGTCGTTTAAACCCATTTCGAAACATTTTTGTTATTTTTGAAAATCTATTTCAAATTAAGATCTTTTAATTATAATTTCTTTCATTTATTTAGGGCTTAGGTTAGGTATAAATTAATAAGAGTCATTCATCTTCTATTCATAATATATTTTTTTATTATGGTAAAACTCGAAAAATGATGTATTTCTCTTCATTTTAGAAGGATTTTCTACTTATTCTCTCTTTCATCTTTTTTTTCAGTGGCTCACAGGATAATCGCTATCCGACATCAATGAGCTCAAGGGCGTTGAGCACTCGATTTGGCATTGGCTCCGATAGTCGAGGCGGTGTTGGGCCACCAATGGCTCACCTAAGCTTTGCTAATCGAAGCCAAGTTGTGCGAGAGAGGAGTGAGGGAGGAGACTCCATAAAAAATCATACTGACCTGAGCGCCCCACACAACCAATCTCACGGTTATTTATAGAAAGGTAAATAAAAAAAAATCAAATAGATCATCACATAGAAGGATATTTTCTCCGATATTATCGGAATCAACTCTTAACCATTTCTATAAATTTATCATACGATAATTAATTATCGTATGTGGGTGTTGCCATCTTGAGATCTGGAAGTCAAAATCTAGCAAAACAGTATGCCCACCTTCTCCACGTACTAACCACAACATCCAACTTAGTAGTCTACGTGATTTATCACCTTTATGTTGACTTTGAAATGGATTAGCTGGGACACTAGGACTAGCAAATCCCTTTTTTTGCCATCTTAATTTAGAAATTCAACTTTCTTTTACCAATTCACATTTTACCTTAGTAATGATACCTTAATTATTATCTTTCAATAATAGACTAAGACAAGATTGAATGATCATCATTATCAAAATTGAAATCATATTAGCAATCAACTCAGAAAGAATGCCTATACCATAAAACAAAAGGAAAATAAAAAACAAAACAAAAAAGATAATAGAATAAAATCAGTCATGAACAAAATAGGATAGTAATAAAAGTTATTTCTTTACTAGTCATCAGGAAAAGAATATAAATGTAAAAAAAAAAAAAGGCATTTTGCACAGATATAGTAGAAAGAAAGTCACATACCCGAACTATATATTAATCTAGGAGACCAAAAGATCATACTTACGAAAGAACAGCCAGCCCATGATTTCTCACAGTAACGTTATATCTTCTAATAATTGATTTCCCACTCGAAACAAAAAATCATTCATGATCGAAATGAAAGCGAGATGACAAACAACCTTCACCAATATGATTATTACAAAAATAAAAATAAAAATAAAAATAAAAATAAAAATAAAAATAGTTCGATCTAGCAGAATAAAGAAAGGAGAAAGGCTTTTACAAACATCCCATGTGGTAGTAAATGATGAAGATTTCAACTGGTTTAGTTACCGCAATTGGCGCCGCCGAGGAGGCCGGACGACGAGGCGCCACCACCGTTTTGGTTCCCAAGGTGGAGGTCGGACATGTCTCGTACCGCAGCAGCCTTGCCGGCGTCGACGCCTTTGCTGTAGAGAATGCCCTTGAAGACGCGCCCGCCGATCTTGACCGTCGCATGGTAAGCGTACTCCATCTCGCCGCTGTCGACCGGCGTCACGCGCACGCACCGGAACATGGCCGGCGCTCGCACCTGCCGCGGCAGCCCGCACCTGACGACCGCATCTGCGTGGCAGAAGAATCGGATTGAAGTGCGAGTAATTAAATGAAACTTGCGCCGTTCTGAAAAAATTTATTCCTTTTTTCGGATAAAAAAATGGAGATATTGACGTAGAGGAAGGAACCTTGGTGGGTGATGGAGGCGGTAGTGTCGGAGCTCCAGGACGGAGCGGCGTTCTCCGGCAAGGAAGCCGCGAGGCGGGGCTTCTTCTGGGAGGATGCTGCAAAGAGGGGTTCCCGGCGGGCGGCCGCCGGAACCCACGTGTTCTTCACGTGGGTCGAGCATTCGAAACCCCGGCTGGTGCCGCAGTGATGGCACGACGGCCCTCCGCCTTCTGCCGCCGCCTCGGTCCCGTTGTCGGCAAGGATCCCGCTCACGTTGACTCCGGTCGGCACGGGCTTGGCGAGATAGGCCGAATGGGTGAAATTAGGGCTAGGGTTAGGATTAGGGACGGGGAAAAGGAGATTAGGGTTGCGGTCGGGCGATGGTTGCGGCGGGTGCCAGAGGCGCACGCCGCCGAAGGTTTTGCCACCGATTCCAGCGCCGCTGTCGGCGACGAGGCAGGCAGGAGCAGCGGCGAGGAGCGGGACGACGCCGTGCTGCTGATCCGCGAGGGACGGCGAAAGGGAGGAATCGTGGCGGAGAGAGGCGGCGGAGGAGGCGAGCACCATCATGCCCATGTCGACCGCATAGGAGGATGAGGCGGTTCGAGCACAAACCAGCACTCCCAGGCTATCGCGTCGAATCGCCTCGGCCGACGACAGATCTCAAACCTTCAGCGGAGTCGCTGGAATCGGCGGTGGTGCAGATGATGATGATGAGGAGGAGGAGGAGGAGGAGGAGGCGAGTGAATCTGCAAGTGGTGTCAGTGGATGTGAGTGTGGATGGGGGACAGAGTGGCCGAGGGTGGCGCGGCTTGTTTCTTTATTTCCCATTTACTTCTACTGCTGGTGCCGGGAATGTTGGGATTCCGAACAGTGCGAAGTGAGTTGTACAGCACCAGACCAGCCAACTCAATGAGTTTAACATGATTCTCCTTCAGCCATGGCTGTAAGTTCGATCCTATTCGTCATGATCTGTTAGTAGGAATAATTAATATATATATATTTTTAAAAAAATTAGTTTTTTTCCCACGTGACAGAGTTTGATCAGACTTACCTCCCATGGCCAGTGGCCACCAACTTCTTTGCACGATCAAGCAAAGGAAAGAAAAGAAGATAAATATCAATATTTTTGATAATTTATTCATTTGAATAAGTATTCGTGCTTTTCAATTTATTTTTGATAATTGATGGATAATTTATGTGGGACTGAATTAGTAACTTTAAAATTAATGAACATCTGAATTAAAAAAGAACATATTTAATTTTTTTATGTTTATTCATATACATAATTGTTCTCATTATGTCGTTTGTTATGATAATAAATTATTCATTCATCAGAAGTCGATATTATGTGGATAATCGATTGTATCAATCCATGTGTAAAGACATCATTACATGAAGAATAAGACAAAGAGAGTAATAAATTTAATTTGAATTATTTCTGAAATGGATAAGGGCATCAATAATATTTAAAATTTTAATTTGATCTCAGGAGTTTTAAGAACTTTTACCGGCATAGTAAATAAATATGACACGTCCTTCAATGAATTCAAGATAAAATATCTCAAGATGGTAAATTTAAGAATCCATATTTTTTTTTATCTAAGTTGTGAAATTTATATTTAGAGATATGATTACACTTAGGTTACGTTTGGTAGGATGTAATCCATCCTATAATGTAATCGAGATTACATTACAAGTTGGATTCCTTTGTTTGGAATCATTTTAAGATTGTAATGTAATGTAATCTCGATTACAAAAGAGGTTGATGATTTATAATCTGGATTATAAATCAAAATCTCCGTAATCTGGATTACATTACAGCTTGTAAAGTCGTTGGTCGAGCGGCGACAGTCGTCGATCGGGCGGTGACAGTCGTTGGTCGCCGCCGGCCGGCCATCGGCGACCACCGGCCGCCGCCGACCACCGCCGCCGGCGACCGTCGCCACCGCCGGCGTTCACCGGCCGGTCAATGGTCACCGATCGCCCCGCGACCGCCGCCGCCGGCGGCAGGCGGCGGTCACCGGCGTTCGCCGGCCGGTCAATGGTCACCGGCCGCCCGGCGACGGTCGTCGATCATCAATCTTGATTACATTACAGAATGGATTGCCCCTCACCAAATAAAAGAATCTAACTTGTAATGATTATCAAAGATTACATACAACTCATTATCAAACATAACAAAGTAATCAAGATTACATTACATTACATTACAAACTTGATTACATTACAGACCGGATTACATTACCCTCCTACCAAACGTAGCCTTAAGAATATCTCCCAGGTTAAAATACTAAATGATTTTTTTAATCATTTTTGACATGCTACATTATAAAATAAAATTTTATTATTTTTTACATAATAAAAAATAGTTAATTAAAAAATAATTTTAAAATTTCACTACGACTCTTAAATTAAAAATCTCAAACTTCATATATATTCATAATAGTTTGATTTTTTTTTCAACATTTTTATTCCATAAACTTTTCAAAAATTTTACATTAGAAATGCCCAGGAAGATCAGAAAACTCATTACACTTATTACCTCACTATCATACCTTAAGATATGAATCCAAATATTAATTAATGTGTTAAGATAGTCGTCCTATGATAATTCCAAAAAATTTGTGATTGATTTTTTTTATATTAATTAAATTTATATTTGTGATTGATTTTTTTTTTTAATGCTTAGTATCTGAAAGTAACCCCCGATTTCAAACAGAAAGGACTGCTCGGCCTCTGCCCCTGCCCAAGTAGCTTTTGATGAAAGAAAACAAATAATTGTGGCCACTACTTCGCTCTTGATGCGTTCGTCATACGCGTCTGCTATGGTTTTCTACACGAAGAATAATGTCTTTCGTTGAAAGTTTTGGGGAATATGCGAAGTGGCGGTGCCTCGAGCCCCGAAAACCTACCCGCGAACCTACTTGGTCGAGAGAAAAGTTGGGAAAGGAAAACGGTCGATTCCCGCAATAATTATTATCAGCGCGTCCGTCGGTCAGTTTATTTACAACTATTTCTGATCTTCACTAATTATGATACATTAAATTATTATTTAAATATTTACAATTCAATCACTAATTATAATATCAGTAAATGGTCTAAAACTCCCAATAACCTTTTGATCTTACATACATTCCCCACACAAATTTTTCTTTATATTTACTCCATGATGAATTGAGTATAAAAGAATGAAAACAGAGTATACATCAGTGAAAACTGAATATAAAAGAATGAAACTTGAGTATAAAAAAGTGAAAATTGAGTATATGGGTTATTGATGTGGTGGATACAACCTTACATACTCAATTTTCTAATTTTTATACTCAACTTTCTTCAAATAATACTCACCAAATTGTCTTGTCAATCCCATCAGGGACTGCATGTAAAGAAAAATTTGTGTAGGGATTGCATACAAAGTTGACTTAGTATGTGGGGAATTTATGAAAATTTACCCTTATAATATATATTTAAAAAAATAAAACGTACGAGATAGTAATTTTTAATGTATCTTATATCGATTGGTATCTAATTCAAAATTTATAACTACTTATAATCCATTATTTTTTAAAATTAAATATTCAGCCAATTTTATAAAAATTTCTCATTAACTTTTAGAATAAATTAAAAAAATACTCCAAATAGTTAACATTTTTTCGTACACATTTATGAAAGCAGGGAGCTGTGCGCGGATCCCAGTGATTTTCATATACTTTTTCCCTCTTGTTGAGGGCTATCCAACTTATTCAATTCTTCCAATACACACCTTCTATCTACCTAACTACTTTTATAAATAAAATAAAATAAAATATTTAAGAAATATTCAAATAGCTTTTTAAAGATTAATTTGAGAATAATAATTTCACGAGAATAATTATCTTGAGTTTCTTTTCTTTACAATTAAATATAAAATTACTTGTTTTACACAAATCAAAAGAAATAAAAAAGTATTCTTTTTTGAACCAAACGTAGAGGAATTTTAATGGGTGATTATATAAGAATATTATCTTGATGAGTTATCTAATCTAAACCTTTCTTTCTTCCTAGTCAATCAAAAATTTTCGCAAGACCGAATAATTTCACGAGACCGAATGATCACCTTATTTTCATAGGTGTTTTTTTAATCACAAAAGTGGTGCCCTTCTGATTAAAACATCCTTTGTTATTTCTAATCAAAAGGGTGTCATATTTAAGGATGACAATAGATCTGATTCGGATCGAATTTCATATTCTTCTTCGTCTCATATTCATCAAGTATAAGATATCCATCCTTATTCAGATCTATTAAAAAAATCAAATATCTTTTATACTAATAATTTTTTCATTTATATATCATCATCCCACATAATTAATCGTGCACGAGGCGTTTGGCCAGGCGTCTCATGAAGTTTTTTTTTAAATAACTTTTTTTATTTTTAAAAATTAATATTTTCTTAAATCTGAGACCCTAAATATATATAATATATTTCATGAATATTTAAAATTTTTTATCTTGAACACTATAACTACTAAAGAAGCTTGAACTCTATAAAAAAAATTTATTAGCTTAAATACATTATAACTAAATCCCTAAATCCTAAAATTTCAAATCTTAAATACATATAATAATATCTCGTGAGTATCTAAAATTTTTTATCGTGAACAATATAATCCAAGAGGGAAGCCTAAACCTTAGAGGGAAAATTTTACTGACTAAAACTCACTATAATTCAATCCCTAAATTCTAAAAACTTAAATCCTAAATATATATAATATATCCCAAAAAATAAATAAATAAAATAAATAAAATCCTACATTCAGGCACTCTGAGCGCCCATAGGTACACAGCGAATAGGCACGCAAGAACCTTACCGCGTGAACTCGTACGGATCAAGTATATTTATTTTTTAACTTTTTGCTTCATTTTTTTAGCTTGTTATTATGCTATTTAGGATTTTACCTTTAAAATTTAGTGGTTAGGTTATAATGTTAAGTATAATAAAAATTTTAAACTGAAAGAATGATTAAGATTTGTATCGTAAAATTTTAACATAGTAAACCTCTCTCTCTCTCTCTATATATATATATATATATAAAAGAGAGAGAGAAGAGGGGTACGATCGCCCTCTCTGATTTTTTTTAAAATAATATAGCCAACAAATTGGATACGTCTCTTATTGTTCTGGTATTCTCTTAAATTACCTCCGGGGTTATGGTGCAACAGTAGGACAATTGATTGCTATCTCAGACATTCACGATTCTATCCTCAGCTACGACCTATTTATAGGAATTTTTTCTTCAAATGAGGCGCGAACCCTGGGACGCTGGGCTTCTAGACCGCCCACCGCGAGAGCTTCCCGATTTACCCTTACGGCCGATGGTAAACTTTCGTGAGACCGAGCCGGTCAACCGAAGTTGGAAAAACCTCGTTAATTATTTTTTTATATTCTCTTAAATAGATAAAAAAATATTAAGATTGGATAGGTAAAATAATAAAAAGATAAATAGAAATTAGATTTTTTTTTATATTAAATCATCATATTGAAATGAAATATGTAACAGCCGAAAATTCAACCGAAAAGTAAACTTGTAATTTTTTTTTCCACTCTACTTCTCAAGCCCTTCCACTTCTCCAGGAAGCATGGTAAAAATAATTCTATTTTACTTTGCCTTACTCTTTTTATGTCATGCCAAACTTATCAAATAACGAATAATCTTCTCTTTTCTATTTTTCTCAAAAGTAACGGTCTTCTCTTTATAAGCAGCTAGGGCTATAAATGAATCAAGCCGCTCGTGAACTATTCGAAACTCGATTCGATAGAAACTCGTTCGAGCTCGTTTAATAAAGCTCGTTAATATTAACGAACCAAACTCAAAATCAGTAGTATTCGGCTCGTTAGCTCGTGAACAAGCTCGTGAGCTAGTTCGTAAAATATAAAATTAATATTTAACATTAAATATATAATTTTGATATTTTTACATTTAATAAATATAAAATATCCAATAAAGCTCATTTGAATGAATAAAATCATAGATTTTAATAAATATTTTATATTTTTTAGAATATATAATTTATTTTTTCAATAAATTGATGAATAATTTAATTAATAATTTATATTTGATAAGTTCGTTTAGGGCTCGATTAGGCTCGAATATGCTCGCAAGCCATCACTATATTCGATAAATTAAGCTCGAGCTCGGCTCGATAATAAACGAACCAAACTCAAACTCTCAGGTATTCGGCTCGGCTCGGTTCGGTTCGATTACAGCCCTATAAGCAGCTCTTTTTCCATTTTGTCCAATTACATCAATAACAAGAGAAATAAGTTCTTCCTTTATTTTTTTCTATTTAATTAATTGAATGAATGAAGGAAGCCTTGTAAAGTATAAATTTTATTTTATTAAATTATTAGTTATTATGATTATTTAGATCAAAATATAAGTCTCATACGTAGGAATGCTAAATATTATGAGAAAGCGAGATCACGAATAAATTTTTGACTTAGAGTCATAGATAAGCTTTGAGGATCAATGAATCATTGTTTCAACTAGAACTCATGGCTAAGGTTAAAATTTTTAAATTTATGTTCGTTTTCGGCTCTTTAAATTCGACATTTAAAATTTTAGATGGTGAAAATTAACCTATACTGATGTTTAAAATTTTCAAAAAAGACCTCTCCTATTTTAAAATCCTGGCTACCCCACTATATATATAATTTTTCTAAACAGCGGATTATTCGCAATGCACCCGAGTATTTTTATTCATTTATTTTTTTAAGGGATGAAGGCGCCACCATTTATATTGGAGGCGCCTTCACTTGATTGTAATAGTTTTTTTTTAATTTTTTGGGGGTATATTAAATATATTTAAGATTTAAGCTTTAGGGGTTATGTTATAGTGGATTTAAGTAAATAAGATTTTTTCTCTAGAATTCAATCTTCTCTCTTAGGTATATAGTTCAAAATAAAAAATTTAGATGCTCATGGATTATATTATATATATTAACATTCTAGATTTTAGAATTTAGATGTTGGATTATAGTAGATTTAAGTTAATAAAATTTTTTCTTTAGGATTCAAACTTTCCTCTTGGGTTATAATATTCAAAATAAAAAATTTTTAGATGTTCATGAATATATTATATGTATTTAAGGTTTATGTGAGAAAATATTAATTAAAAAAATAAAAAAAACAAACTGAGGCACCTTCGTGCATGGGAGGCGCTTCAATTACTATTTTTTTAATTAAAAAAACTACTCGAGCATTAGAGGCACCTTGAGTCAGATCGCGCCCGTGAACGGTACACAACATAGCAACGCTATACCCACACATTATACTATGGACTGAGGCGTGCCCTATGTGGACCTGAGGAGCCTCGGATTAAATCTAAACGCTCCATATTATATCCAGGGACCAATACTTTATTTTTAAATTTTTTTTTTGGATATATTATATATATTTAAGGTTTAGGATTTTAAGATTTAGGGGTTGAGTTATAGTGGGTTTAAATCAATAATATTTTCCTTCTAGGGTTCAATCTTCCCTCTTAGATTATAACGTTCAAAATAAAAAATTTTAAACGCTCATGGCTCATGGGGTATATTATATGTATTTAAGCTAATAAAAATTTTTCTTTAGGATTCAATCTTCTCTTTCTTGGATTATAGTATTCAAAATAAAAAATTTTAGATGCTCATAGGGTATATTATATATATTTAACATTTAAAATTTTAAAATTTAGGGGTTAGATTATAGTTTATTTAAGTCAATAAGATTTTTCCTCTAGGATTAGTCTTCTCTCTTTGGTTATAGTGTTCAAAATAAAAAATTTTAAATACTCACGGATATATTATAAGATAAAGAAATAGCCCAAATTTGATTCAGACGCCTGGATCATCAATGCACATAATTGCACGATGGACGGTCCACAACAGAATATATATATATATAATCATATCTCATTAATAACTCATGTATAATTATCTAATTATTCTTAGATAAATTTATAACTAGTACAACGTGAACGAGAACAAGGTTGAAACTGTTAAAATCACTGAGTATTTAATACATGATAGGGATATAATACGCAATTTAAAATGGTGGCCTTTTTATTGAAAATCAAAGGGCCTTTGATTTTTACCCAAATTATTATCACAAATCAGTACTATCAAGACACGCATAATCCATCCACTGTAAATTTGCGGGAAAAATTGTGAATGCAAACTTGAGATATTTATTTATATAGATATATAAAAATAATTATGAATAAGTATATAATACACAAGCAAATTAAATATAGCTCGTATTTTGAAGAACTATATACTATGAGCCAACTTTGGATGACTTGAGAATGACTTCCAAACAAATAAATAGACAGCCAAGTGGTGGTGAAAACCAAAAAGAAGAAAACAGATCATCAAGCAACGATTGGATCAGGAGGAGCTGGTGGTGATTTTAGGATGCAGAAGCTCAGAAAAGGCCCACCTTCTTTTTCTGTAGATCCTGCTTCCACTTTGGTTGCTGATAAAATGCCTCTTTTGTCATTCCAAAAACAGTCTCAAACTCAGCATCAGCTAAGTAAGCCTGCAGATGCAGAATTCGAAGCACTTGAATCCTTTGAAACCTTTTTCTTTTTACCCTTTCTAGAATTTGATTTACATACCTCCCTTTGTTTATAATTGATCCCTTTGATAGGTTCGCTGGACTGGACCTTCAAGCTCTCGTAGCTAAATGTGCATTCACCCACGTTTTCAGTAATCTCTGCTTCTTCTTGTGCCACCTCAGAATCTTCATCATTCTGTTCTCGTTGGGTGTCATCACCTTCCATGGCTTCCTTGTCAGCAGAAAGATCGCCTGGTTCGCTTTCCGTCTTTGGAGAATCTGTAGAATCTGCGATAACTAGCAATCGTGAGGGGGATACCATTGACAACGTATGCAACACGAGGTTGATTGCAGACATTATGTATACTATTAAAGACGTACGTTCACGAGGGGAACGGCTTCTGAATCCGGTTGCCGAGGCCTCTGCTTCTGCCTTCTTCTGTTCCTCGGTTAAAACTGTGGACAGTGCAGCAACTGCTGCGGCTCGCTGTGAGCCTTGGCTTGGCCGTGAAGGCTTTGCTGTTGTTGTGGTTTTTTGATTTGAAGATGGATTGAATGCAGATGAAAGTGCGGCCAGAGCTGAGGCCCTTTGAGTTGGTCCATCATGCTGGACACCGGCAGATCTATTTTTAGACTGCATCAGAGATATAAATAAGATCAATACGATATGTTTAGTATTGCATAATTCTGAATATACAACAAAAAAAAAAAACAAATGCATGACTGTCTCAAATTTACGAGGAAGGCATGTACCTCTGAACCATGCATCCCGAACAGATTTGATAGTTTCTTCTGAAAAGAATTCCCTTGGACCTGCATAATAGAGAGTTTACGTTCGTGCTACTCATTTGCTACCTACTTTAATATGTTTGCAGGACAGAAACAAAACGAACCATCGCCTTCGCAGGGTCCCAAGAGAAGAAATATGTTGTGAAAAAGCATGGTTCATTAGATTCTGTGACTTTATAGAGTGGTACCATTGGGGATAAACCTTCTAATGCCACTGCAAGCTCTATGTATTTCTTATATGAAAAGGACGTGTGTTAGATTATTGAATCATTTGATTGCTAGTGGGAAAAACAAAAACAAAGCTCACTGTCAATACCTGTCCTATGTCAAATACATTTTGCTTCTCAATGGAATCCACAGACTGTCCAATCCAGACAAACACCTCAGAATGAGTGTCCAATATCAACATGTCTTCAGTTAACAGATCATCTTGTGAAAAATTGAAAACTTCAGTAACCTATAGGAAATAAGGTATGCGAGCATAGGTGAGAAGATGGGCTAGCTCAGAAAATTTTAGCTGTCAATGTTGTAGTTGGAAGCAAGTAATCGCTCACCTCTAACTTTCCTGAGGAAGCATCATTGTTGATCACAAATGAACACAGTTGTTAGAACTTTGAATGGAGGGAGGATAGCATAGAAAGTAACAATGACTTGGAAATTGGAAAAAAGATATGCCCGACCTTTCTTAAATGTAAAGGTATACAAGTGAGGATCTCTAACAACATCTTGAGTGCTCTTTTTGCTGGAAAAATTTTGCTTCCCACCAAGAGCAAACCAGAAAGCAGAGCTTTCTGTTCCCTCTTTGCAATGCTTCAGTGTAGCACCTGGCTGCAGGTGAAAGAAAAATCTTGTTGAACCATGACGTTGGATAAAGAATCACTCTTTGAACTGTATGGAAGCAACAGATCTAGGATTACATATTTCTCTGAAAATGTATGGAAGGACTATTTGCACCTGAGATATTGCTGAAAACTTTTAAAATCTTTACCAACCTATAATTGTGCCTCACAAGTTCAACCATTCAATGATTAACCTATATGGACGCTCCATAATGGAAAAGATAACAAAGATAACTCGCTGACTGAAATAATGTTTATAATTCAAAGTTGGTAACCATAATATAAAATTGTTGTCTCGTTTATATTCTATCTTAATTCAATTTGCTAATTATGTGAATGTCAAATGGAGTAACATATTAGCACAAAAGAAATAGAGGATAATATTTAGGCACAAAATCTAGTTGACTTTTTACATATTATACCTTCAAAAATTCTGCTGTTTGATCAACCCACTGTTGCAGCTCATGAGTACTTGAACTTCCATTCCACGTGAAAACTGTATTCCCAGATTGCAAAATAAAACAATCATAGGAATTTAAGGATGTCGCCACCTAAAAACAGATAACGCCATTGTAATTGTAGTACTCAAGTCTCTAAATGATAATTATGTTTTTTTCCTAATTACAAAATGAAGATGATAGGTGTCATGTAGCTCGGTTGGTGAGAGCTTTGATGGTTATTTCTCCCATCTAATTTTAAATAGAAGAAGATTGTAGGCAAAAATTAAAGTATGAATAACAAAAATATGAATAGCCTTACCGCATCAACTTGTATTGCCTTACGGTTGTGGGATGATGTACCAGATACTTGGATCAGCGCAATGCCATCAGGAGCATAAGTTTCATCACTCAAGTCTTTTTCTGAAATTAAGCTTTTGTACCCAGAACCGACTCCACCCTATTTAAGAGAAATAATTGCAATTTAACAGTTAACAAAAAGGACTGTGTAATGTTTTTCCTAGATATGCTAGATCAAAGTGGTAAATAATTAATAATTAGTAGGCGGTACCTTCAAAAGAACCATGGGATGGAAAAGTGCGATGAATTGTGGTGGCTCTTTCCCTTGAAATATGCATCCCTGCAAGACATGAATTTCATGAAGAAGTTCATTTTATAAAGTTTATGGATAAAGATTAGTAAATTTAAACATCTAAGAACCTGCACTGGTCTCCTTTTCAAGGAGATCCACATTTTATTAGCCAGTTGTAGAGCCATTAGCTGATCATCCTGGAAACAAGAAATTCACATTATGATGATAAACCTAATTAGCAGCTCATTGAACTATAAGCAACTCTGCAACATAGAGGTGTTGATAGGAGTATAACTACTACTCTTTTGGAGGACACTTGGATATTGGGAGTTACCTGAGTGCTATCCTTTCCCATCCAACAAGTCAAGAAGTACTCCTCTTTCTTTTCACCAGAATGATATGAATAGAGCACAATATAACAATCTCCACTGTAGAATTTACCAATCTCTTCTTTTGGAACCGGATCCTTGCCATCACCATGAACAAGCCAAACCTGCCAGTATTTTTCACAAGTTAGAACTCAACAAAAGCAAACATTACTAACCTCATTTGCAGGTAAACTAAACAAAATGAGAAGACCTCAAGTTTTCCACCGTCTTCTAGCAAAGGAGGAATTTCCTCATTTATTGGGTGTGAGCCCTTTGCTCCCTTGAAATCAACACCTTGTTGCTTTATCAAAGCTACACAAATAGCATGATAAATTATTAAAAAGAAAGAATACAAATATATGTAAGAGTAACTTAGAAAAGTGGCAAATAATACCAGTACCTGCTACTTTTCCTCTTCCTTCCTCACCACTAGAAGTTCCTGTTCCAGCAGGCCATGATTCAAAGTTGGATTTGAATGAATGTGTCTCATAACCTTGAACAATTTGAGTAATTCTTGTAGCCTTTGGCTTATTTTCACTGACGATGAAGTCCTAGGAAATTAAGGTCAGGTGAGAACACCTATTGAAAGCTCACACAATTAGAACTCAAGAAAAAAACATATAGAGAGAAAGGAACCTCAGCAGCTTTGCAGGCAGCTTTTCTTTCTTCAACTTGTGTCATCCGGCCGACCCAAGTGAATATCTCAGCTCCACAATCCAGCAGATAGCATTTATTGTTCTCCAAAATTGACTTAGAAAGTGCAAACTCCTCCAAATTCAACTTGCCATCATTGATACTACAAAAATTGATTCACACTATTATACATACCTGTAAAGCCTACAGATTCAAACGTATAATAAGTACCTGTAAAGCTTTCCAGGAGTGGTTTCTAGAAAAACATCATCCTCATGTAGTACTTTTTTGCCAATTGGAGCAAAACCACCAAAAAGTACCCAGAACTCACCAGAGTCGGACTCAGTTTGGAGCTTTCCATCATCTTGCACAATTCATAGCATATAAACGAAATGAAAAAACATGAATTAATGTATTGTAAAAAGAATAAGGTTCATTACCAATAATCGCAACATCACATTTTCCTTCATGGTACTTATCCTTCAAATATTGTACTACTTCTAAAGCTTTAGCTCTTTCTTGAATGTTAGAGTTGGCACCATTGAACTGATATATCTTATTTTCAGTATCTAAGATGAACACATCATCATGATTCAATGATGATCGAGCAAATGGAACCTTCAAAATAAATAGAATTTGGAAGTAAAAAAAAAACATAGATTTTGCAAATTGAGCATATATATAAAAAGTTGGTGAAAAGATTTAGCACCTGTTTCATTCGGACTACCCGTTTTCCTTTGCATATATAAAGTCGTGTTTCAAATTGTTCCTCTTCAGGCGTTTTAAATCCAGAGGCAAATCCTCCTTCCAAAGGAATGATGCAAGGTTTAAAGTATGACAAGAATTTGTCTGACTCAAATCCTTGGATTTCCCGGTGTTGAACAGCACGGCCTCCAAGAACTGCATCAAGTTCCACAGTTTTGATTGCTGCAGTCCCAGCTTCATCCTGTGTTTAGTCATAAAATAAATAAGTATTCCGTCGGATAAAAATCTTTATATTTTCATAATAAACAGAATCATCATACATACTTTGCTAGATTCTTTCCCAATCCAAAAATGGATATCATAATGATGGCTACCAACTTTGTTTGAAGTTGTCTGCATTGAATCACAATTAGAGTGAACCGTTTAGCAGAAGTAGAAAAAATATAAAAGGACGAGAAACAAACAGAAAAAGAGGAAAAATATACCTGTAAAATTATGTATGAATCTCCAACGTAAAATTTACCATAATCAGACTTTTGTAAAGCCACCGGTTGGAAGTTCTCAATCCTCCATATTTCCATTCCTCTATGCGTTGTTAAGAAAATGAAGATGATGAATTATAAACACTTCAAATGGAAAAAGGAGAAACTTTTGTGATGTTAATATCACAAATAAACATTATGCATATTGTATTGCACAAGGATACAATTTTTGTCCAGCTCCTTGAAATGCAGGATCAACATTTTTCGTAGGATGAGTCATTTCGCCTTGAAAACCTTTTGTTTTGATCGCCGAAACAGCTAGTGCGTGAAACACTCAATTACAAATGAAAATTGTGCTCTGTAGATGAAATTTCAAATGACACGTGTATGCATGCAATTAATAAATATGAACTACAACTCATCTATAAATGTCAATTTATGTGAAAGTCAACAAGTAATATGCTACAACATCAAACGGCATAAGCAATAGCAAAAATAAGTTAACAAAAGTGAAGGAAAAATGATAACATTTACAAGACTATCTAAACAAGTCTCGAAAATTCAGTTATTATTTTCATCATAATAGTTAAACATGGCATAAATAAATTGGGTATAAACTTGTATATTCGTACACTGTTCATTTATTTGTGGAGCACAAATGGGTTGGCCCTTTAATGTCTCGTGCATTGTCCAATTATGCACATTTTGAACTCAGTAGCTACTTACTACATTCATTAGCACAAATATGTTATGCAACCTTCTACTTGAGTTATTAAAAGAGAAGTTCCTATAACAAGGTACATTAAAAGTTAGATTATACTATATTTAACATAGTTGTGCACCGTTGAAACTCGAATAGACAAGTTATATAGAAAGTGATTTCATTTTGAAACCAAGCTGCAGAGGCAAATCATCCTAACCCATGCATTGTCATAGGTTGACACCGAGATGTATCATCTATAAAGGTTCAGATATCGACAAATGCAATTTTTGCATCAACAAAATTAGAAAAAGGAATAGGTGGAACTAGGATTGATTGAAAAATAAATAGCGATTGGTAGGTGGCAATAAATAAAGAATTATTTCATCTGAATCGCAACAATAGCCGAGACTCCTACTAGCATAATATATATATGATAATAGATGGAAATCCTTACCGTACAATTTTCTGAATTTTTCCTTCACTGAGAGTTACAAACAATAAACAAAGATAAGATGAATCTGATCTATGACCAAAGGATACGTATGCTCTAAAATTAATAAGCAGTTGCTTACCGGGGAAGATGAATGTGAGATTTCCGTGCAGGAAGAGACGATTTGGAGAGCCACAAGGAAAGAGGTGGATGGTATAACGATAGAAAAAGAAAAGAGAGGAGAGAAATGGAGGAAGGAACGACGCAAATGAGAAGATCCGCGAGAGGTGGAGGAAAATGGATGAGCAGAGAAAAGAGGGAAGAAGCGGGCGAAAATTGAGGAGGAGATGTTGCAGCGAGAGATGGCTTTAAAAGGCGAGTCCTCCTTGCCTTCCACTCTCTCTCCTCTCCGCCTACGTTTTAGGGACAATTTCATTTAGCTCCCGGAAGTTTTATTTTTTTAAAAGTGTCGGCCTATTTTCAAATAATATAAATATACATATTTTTTATAAAATATGGAACGTTCTCACGAATGTGGCTGTAGTTTAGTGGTAAGAATTCCACGTTGTGGCCGTGGAGACCTGGGCTCGAATCCCAGCAGCCACATATATAAAATTTTTATGTTTTTCATTTTTTAAGGTTTTTAGAGTATAAATATAGATATTTTGTTTATTAAGTGAAAATATACAGATTGAGAAAAAAATTACTTTTGACGAGTCAAGGAATATTATATTCCATTCTTAAATTATAAAAAAAAATTATACAGTCATCACTAAGTGATTTTATTCCGAGGATATATGACTGTGCATATACATATTTTTTATGTTTTTCATTTTTTAAGATTTTAGGAGTATAAATCTAGATATTTTGTATATTTAGTGAAATTATACTGATAGAAAAAAAAAACTTTTGACAAGTAAATGCCCTTAAATAATAAAATAAATTATGTTGAATTTTAAAATCATAAAATTTTATATCTCTTGCATGATAAATTGAGAATCAGAAAGATGAAATAAAACCACGGAAGCGTACTTGAATCCATAACTTTAATCTGAATCACTTGATATCTACACATCAATTTCATGATAATTTAATATCCTATTTTAGTTCAAACATTAAATTGCAGTAGATCACTTTAATTGGACTATCGAAATACAGCTACGCATATTTAATTTCAACATATGTAAGTCCAAATGTTAGATTTTTCCAACAATCTCCCACTTGGACTACAAATATCGTCGGATAAATATGTATTACCTTATGAACTCAAATTTTACTGTCATAAATAAGGATATCCCTTAAACAATCTTGTCCATTAATTATACTGATATAGGACTAAAGAGATTTTTATCACTTTAAGTGTGACTAAACCTATCAATAATCATATATACCGATACAATCAAATGACATAGATCAATCATGGATGCATAGCATGAAATTGAATGCAATGTGATCTGTACATACCTATTTCCAACCGGTCCAACCTTATTCCTTAGTGAGATCAACCACAACCATATATAACAGGGTGGAATAAAATTGAATACCTTATATCTGTACAGAAATATCCAAATTACACAATGAATGTGTCCATACATAGTATAGAGCAATAATATATATATATATATATATATATATATATATATATATATATATATATATATATATATATATATATCTATATATACAGACTCCCACTAAACCAAATAATCCTAAAATAATACAACACCCATATGAGCAGTATGCTCATGAAAGACCTTGGGTGGTAACCCTTTAGTCAGCGGATCCGCTATCATTGAGTCTGTCCCTATATGCTCTATCGCAATCTGTCTACTCTGTACTCTTTCCTTCACAACCAGGAACTTTATGTCAATGTGCTTTGACTTAGTAGAATTCTTGTTGTTATTGGAATATAACACCGTTGAGTTATTGTCACAATATAACTTTAGTAGTCTTTCAATACCTCCAACTATGCACAACCCAGTGACAAAGTTTCGTAGTCATATTCCGTGATTGGATGTCTCGTAACATGCTACAAATTCTGCTGCCATGGTAGAAGGTGCTACTAGTGTCTGCTTAGCACTTCTCCATGAAATAGCTCCCCCAGCCAACAGAAAAATGTAGCCCGAGGTGGATTTTCTACTATCTTGGCATCCAGCGAAATCAGAATCAGAATACCTTATGATCTCCAACTGATCTGATTTCCTATATGTGAGCATGTAATCCTTAGTCCTCTATAAGTACCTCATAACCTGTTTGGCTGCTTTCCAATGATCCATACCAGGGTTACTTAAATATCTGCCTAACATACCAACAATAAACTCTATGTCAGGTCGTGTGCAAACCTGAGCATACATCAGACTTCCAATAGCTGAAGCATATGGAATCTTTTGCATTTCCTTAACCTCAAGATCATTTTTAGGGCACTGATTGAGACTGAATTTGTCTCCCTTAGCCATAGGGGAATCTCCTAGTTTGCAATTCTACATGCCAAACCTTTGCAACACTTTTTCTATATAGCCCTTTTGTGATAATCCAAGAATGCCCTGAGAACGATCCCGGTGTATCTTGATTCCCGGAACATCCCCAAGATCTTTCATTTCAAATCTCTTTGAAAGAAAGCTCTTGGTGTCGTGTAACAATCCTGAATCATTGGTGGCAAGCAGTATGTCATCGACATACAACACCAGAAATATACATTTACTCCGACTGAACTTGTGATACACATAATCATCAACAAAATTTGTCTCAAAACCGAACGAGACAACTTCTTGGTGAAATTTGTAGTACCACTGACGGGAAGCCTACTTGAGCCCGTAGATGGATTTCTTTAATTTGCAAACCATAGTCTTTGGGTCTCCAGACACAAAGTTGTTTGGTTGCACCATATAAATTGTCTCATCAATGTCTCCATTGAGAATCGTTGTCTTTATATCCATCTGATATAACTCAAGGTCAAAATGTGCAACTAAAGCCATTATTATCTTAAAAGAGTTTTTCGTAGAAACCGGAGAGAAAGTCTCTTTAAAATCAATGCCTTCACGTTGAGTAAAACCTTTAGCTACAAGACGAGCCTTATATCTTTCCACATTACCCTTCGAGTCCCTCTTGGTTTTAAATATCTATTTACAACCAATGGGCTTCGCACCTGCAGGTAATGAGACAAGATCCCAAACTTGATTGTCTTGCATTGATTTATACTCTTCGTTCATAGCTTCAATCCACTTTTGAGAGTTTGTACCCTACATGGCTTAACAAAAGTCAATAGGATCATCTTCTATCAAACCATTATTTTCCTCATTTTATTGAAGAAACACTACATAATCATCCAGAATAGCATTTCTCCTAACTCTCGTGGATTTCCTTAATGGCATTAGTTCTTGAAGTTGTTGAGTTTGTTCATCCTGAATGGGGAGTTGTTCAATATTTTCATTTAGATTATCCTGTTGAGGTATCAGATCTATTTCTCGATCAATGACAGGAATGAAAACCTGCACATTATCAAGAACAGTGGTCGGCATTGAAACTAACTCCTCCTCAAAGATAATGTCTCTAACCTTATATCTCCCCACAAACTCAACATCCTCAAAGAATATCGCATTTCCCGTCTCAAAAATAGACCTTTTATTCGAATCATAAAACTTGAAACCCCTAGATTTTTCAGAATAACCAATAAAGTAGCTACTCACTGTTTTAGAGTCATGTTTATTTTCATTTGGCCTATAAGGCCTAGCATCAGCTGGACACCCCCAAATGTGAAAGTGCTTTAAACTAGGCTTTCGCCCAGTCCAAAGCTCAAAAGGTGTTTTGGTCGTTGCTTTAGTTGGTGCCCTGTTCAGAATATAAGTTGCAGTCTTTAGTGTTTCTCCCCAGAGTGATTCTGGTAAGGAGGAATGACTAATCATACTCCTCACCACATCCTTCAAAGTTCTGTTTCGTCTTTCAGCTACACCATTCATGGTAGGCGATCCCGGCATAGTGTATTGTGGGACGATTCCACATTCCTCTAAGAAGATAGGAAAAGGACCTAGACGATGTTCTCTTGAACCGTCATATCTGCCGTAGTACTCACCACCACGATCAAATCTGACACTTTTAATTCTGTTGCTGAGTTGATTTTCAACCTCAACCTTAAATACCTTGAACATGTCCAGTGCCTCTGATTTTTCATGAATTAGATATAGGTACCCATATCATGAGTAATCGTCTATGAATGACACAAAGTATTGTTGATAATTCCAAGAAGCCATAGGAAATGACCCACAAATGTCCGTATGTATCAATTGCAAGACGTTTGTAGTTCTGTTGACACCTAATCTCTTTGTTTTGGTCTGTTTTCCTTTTATACACTCAACACAAACATCAAGTTCAGAAATGTCAAGTGTATCTAAAATACTGTCTGACACAAGTCTCTCAATTCTAGTTTTTGAGATATGGCATAAACGTTTGTGCCACAATTTAGTTGAATTTTCTTTATTTAATTTACACTTAGTACCTCTTGAGTCAACATGCAAGGATTCATTATATGAAGCAATAGTGTCAAACAAATATAGATTGTCAAATGCACTTAATGAACCAGTGCCCACAACACTGGAATTAATTGAAAGACTAAATTGATAATTTCCAAATGAACAAGAAAAACCATATTTGTCGAAAGTGAAAATAGAAACCAAATTTCGTCTAAAAGACGGTACAATAAAAGTGTCTTTCAAATCAAGAAACAATCCAGTCCATAATAACAATCAAAAATGGCCTATCGCCTCAACTTCTACCGACTTGCCATCGCCCACAAAGATATATCTTTCACCATCATTTGGCTTTCGGCAGTTCAGGCATCCCTACATCGAAACACTTATGTGAGTAGTAGCACCAGAGTCTAACTACCATGTGTTTCTAGGTACTGGACACCCCCCAAATGTGAAAGTGCTTTAAACTAGGCTTTTGCCCAGTCCAAAGCTCAAAAGGTGTTTTGGCCGCTGCTTTAGTTGGTACCCTGTTCAGAATATAAGCTGCAGTCATTAGTGCTTCTCCCCAGAGTGATTCTGGTAAGGAGGAATGACTAATCATACTCCTCACCACATCCTTCAGAGTTCTGTTTCGTCTTTCAGCTACACCATTCATGGTAGGCGATCCCGACATAGTGTACTGTGGGACGATTCCACATTCCTCTAGGAAGATAGGAAAAGGACCTAGACGATGTTCTCTTGAACCGCCATATCTGTCGTAGTACTCACCACCACTATCAGATCTGACACTTTTAATTCTGTTGCTGAGTTGATTTTCAACCTCAGCCTTAAATACCTTCAACATGTCCAGTGCCTCTGATTTTTTATGAATTAGATATATATATGTACCCATATCGTGAGTAATCGTCTATAAATGACACAAAGTATTGTTGACAATTTCAAGAAGCCATAGGGAATGACCCACAAATGTCCGTATGTATCAATTGCAAGACGTTTGTAGTTCTGTTGACACCTAATCTCTCTATTTTGGTCTGTTTTCCTTTTATACACTCAACACAAACATCAAGTTCATAAATGTCAAGTGTATCCAAAATACCGTCTGACACAAGTCTCTCAATTCTAGCTTTTGAGATATGGCATAAACGCTTGTGCCACAGTTTAGCTGAATTTTCTTTATTTAATTTACGCTTAGTATCTCTTGAATCAACATGCAAGGATTCATTATATGAAGCAATAGTGTCAAGCAAATATAGATTGTCAAATGCACTTAATGAACCAGTGCCCACAACACTGGAATTAATTGAAAGACTAAATTGACAATTTCCAAATGAACAAGAAAAACCATATTTGTCCAAAGTGGAAATAGAAACCAAATTTCGTCTAAAAGACGGTAGAACAAAAGTGTCTTTCAAATCAAGAAACAATCCAGTCCATAATAACAATCAAAAATGCCCCTTGGACTACTGATAAGCACCATTTTATTGATTATTTTAATTGCTAAAATCCATGTTTGACCCATGTTTTTATTGCTTAATTATGATTTTACCCTAGGTTTTGAAACTTTATCTTATTTTGGACTTAATTGCAAAATTACATAATTTTTGGATTATTTGGCCACTAATTTTCTGATATATTTTTGTAGGCATGAAAGGATCCTGGACCTAGGGCATACTGGGTCAAACTTGAGTCGGATGTGAACCGGATCGAATTATCAAGCCTACAATTAATCCGGGCTGTCCGATTCAAGAGCGGCTAGATCTGAGCCATCCGGGACGATCTGAAGCAATCCGAGCTAGGGTTAGGGTTGATCAAGCTCAATGATCAAGATCTGAAGGTTTCATCCCAATCAGAGCTAAATCAACCGTTAGATCAAGCAAGGAGGGCTCTAGAGCGTCCATTCACAGATAGAGTTGATCTGGACCATCCGTTGCATATCTGGAGGATCCGAGCTACCACAAGGCAGATCCTGACCCCAGATCATCATCATAAAAGTTTGGCTCCAATCAGACCAAGATCTACCGTTGGATATCCTCCGGTCAATCTGAGCCGTCCATGGGTTATTACTTAAGGAAAAATCCCAGCCTTCTTCTCCTCGTCGCGTCTCCGCCGCTACAGTAGCCTTCATCGTTCTTCTTCAGTTTTCAGTGTTTTCTCTCATTTTCCGGGGCGCGACCCCTCAATTCTTCATCAAGATCATCTTCTGGATCTTTGGAGGTCATTTTTGTTGGAGAATTCAGCTCGAATTCGCGCCGGAAGAGGGTTGTTTGAGGGTTTCGGCAGCTCAGCAGTCCAGTCACTTGCGCCTCTTCCATAAGTCATTTCCGACCATCTGAGCCGGCTGTAGGGGTTCTCAGGTGAGCCCAGGTGGTCCGCGAATCACCACAACAATCACCATCGACTGAGGCCAAGGAAATTGGGTTGAAATTCCATTATGACGCAGTTTGAGCAGAGTTCATCATGCGAGGCTGATTTTCACTGATTTGCTGAGCCTAGGGGTTCGAAGCCAGCTCTTGCTTGACGACCAAGAAGAATTTGAGCTTAGGGAAGATTGAGGAGTAGCTTAGATAGTTAAATTTCAGTGTTTGTAGCTTAAATTTCATTTCTGCCGTGAGCTTCTGTTTTGTTTCTGAAATTAGACCAGCTGTAGATTTAGTTTTCTGAATGGTTGAGCTTAATTAGGTTTTAATTCTTAGATGCTAAGTAGTTTAAGAGCTTGTTTAGATGACAATTAGATTTAATTTTAGTTAGTTTGCAGTTTAAATTGTGGCGTGCCAACTCCAAAGCTTGCGTGCCAAGTATTTCTGATTTCTGCTATTTGTTTCGAAGTCAGTATTGTTTAGTTTTGATGCCTTGAATTAGAGACAACAATTAGTGTCATAATGCATGGGATTTAAGTTTGATTTTGCATCTAGATTTCTACTCGAAGTTCTGCTTAGTTTGCTTTTGTGGCAGTTTCCGAAATCAATTTCAGGTTTCTTGTGTATCAGCCTTGTGTTCTTGTGCGTATCTGAGTTTTCTTTGAATTTTATCTGGACATTAGATTAGAATACTTGATTTTAGTGGTTTGATTAAGCTCTGAATCTAAATTGTTGTTTCTTGGCATTAGTTCTTGCAGCTTCGCATTCCATTTCTGAATTTCTGAACACATGTATCCGGAATCTGTTTTCTGCACTCTCTGCTGCGTTTCTGAACTTATTCTTCTGTCAGCTGCATCTGAAATTGCTAGCTTCATCTCTGCAATGTAGCTAGCATCTCGTTCTTACAGTCTTTGCACAGCATTTTACTTAAGCCTCATATTCCTAGCTGAATTGAAAAAGCTATCATTGAATTGGAAATTTATCAGCCCTGCATTCACTCATTTCTGCACACCATTTCAGTTTCTAAATTCTGTTTCGCTAGAGCTTGAATCTGCATGTATTGGCTGCTGAATCTTGTACCCGAGTTGCTAATTTCGCATCCACTTGCCCCACATCAATTGTAGCTTGGCTTTCTTCATTAACAATCAAGTTAAAACTGCAGTTTGATATTTCTGAAACCTTGTATCAGTTTTTTTTCCTTGTGTGCCACTTCAGTTTGTGCAACTGCCTGAGCCATTTCAGTCTGCATCTGCCAAATCCCGTTGCTGAACATTAGTTGCTAGTTTGAGTTTACATTCAGTGGGTTGCGACATCTTTGCGTTTAATTTCTGAAAGTTTGGATTAATTGCTGCATTCCTAGAATTAATTTCTGCATTAAGAATTCCTTTTCTAAACTAATCAGTTCCTTGCTTAATGGCTGCGATGTTTCATTTAGGGCAATAGATCATGTTATTGATATCTCCAACTTCTAAACTAAACAGAGCATCTCAATTAAGACTTGTCATGTATTGCTCATGCATTCACTATCAGCTTTTGGCATATAACACCTCCTTGCGTATCAAGCTTGTCTCATCCTTGGAGTTAAATGAATTTGTAGTATTTGCATAAGTTTCAATCGAAGGTCAGTTGCTGCGTTGCTTAATTTTCTTAGCATCTGTTTTGCATTTGAAATCAAATTTGTTTTCCAAGGTGGTCAAGTGCTTAAATTGGTTGAATGGTCCATTGGTTGAGTAGAACTTGCTATCACTCGTAAGTTAAATAGTTGAGTTTCTTTAATTTTCTTTGCACTTTCATCTCTGAATTGCAACACAAAACCCAAATCTTCATTCGAAACCCAAAAACACAAACGACACATAACACGAGTTCGAATCGAACAACGTCAACTAGTCCCCGAGAAAATACGACCTGTGGCCCCTATATTACATTTTCATACTTTTGATTGTAAAAAGGGTTTCCAGCATTTCATTGATATTTAAATTTGATGAGCCCATACATTTCGTGACAAATTAATTAGTATATTTGGGCCCGTCAACTACTAGGAAGCTACGGTAGGCATCTAGTCTACTACTGAATCATGAAATTCATGGTTGCTGAATCATTGAATTCACTCTTCTATACGATACTATATACGCACCTCGCCTCAACTTCTACCGACTTGCCATCGCCCACAAAGATGTATCTTTTACCATCATTTGGCTTTCGGCAGCTCAGGCATCCCTGCATTAAAACACTTATGTGAGTAGAAGCACCAGAGTCTAACCACCATGTGTTTCTAGGTACTGAAGCTAAATTAATTTCAGAATATATCAAAATAAGAAATGTACCTTTCTTGGCACCCCAAGCATGATACTTAGTACAATCCTTCTTCATGTGTCCAGGTTTGCCACAAAAGAAACATCCCTCATTATCATTCTGTTTCTTTTGTGTTGGACTTTTATCCTTAGCAGCTTTCTCAATAGCTTTTCTTTTCTTGTCCTTGCCCTTATCCTTAGTAACACTAGACAGTTGAGCAACCTCAGTCCTTTCTTGCTTCAACCTTTTTTCCTCTTGCACACAGTATGAAACGAGCTCATTAAGAGTCCACTTCTCCCTTTAACAGTTATAACTGACCTTAAATTGACTGAACTGTGTGGGAAGCGATATCAGCACTAAATGCACGAGTAAGTCCTTAGACATCTCAAGCTTTAGTGCCCTTACTTTTGAAACAACATGAGACATCTACATGATGTACTCCCTTATGTTTCTCTTGCCCTTATACTTCATGGAGATCAAGCTCGCTAGAAGTGTACTTGTCTCTGCCTTATCGTTTTTGACAAAATGCTTTTCAATCTCAGCAAGGTACTCACTGGCCTTAGTCATTTCATCAGAAGTTGTGCCTCGAAAGGCTTCCGGAATGTCGCGCTTAATGATCATCAGACTTACGCGATTCGAGCGATCCCACTTCTCAAAGTTCCTCCTTTCATCAAGAGAACTTGCATTTGTAAGAGAAGGGGTTGCTCAACCCTTAGCGCATAGTCCAGATCCATGCAGCCCAAAATGATCAGAATGTTTTCTTTCCAATCATTAAAGTTAGACCCATTAAGCATGGGTATATTGTTGGTGTTGGCAGAAATAGAAGTAGCAGACATCATAACTGTACAAAGAACAAAACCAAATAATTATCATACTCACATTATAACCGAATAAACAATCATTAAATTCAAATAAGGTAGCAACATCTCGAGACACCAAGCACAACATTAATATCAAGTCTTTAGACAGTAATATTAACTTGTAAGTGGTGACCTCTGTGCAGTAATCAAATACTGACAATAAGTCCTGTCAACCAAAAGCCTTCCTTTGAGCTGACATATTGCTCACATGGATAACCTGATAATTGTCACATATTTACCATCACAGGTGTATATGTATTTCGGGCCAAACATTAACCTTCCTTTGGGTCGGCTAATACCCGCATGAAATTACACATACACAACCATCTTAATATTATTAATGAATAAATCTACGCAAGAGAGGTCACTTTGGCGACTTCTTGTTTAAATAAATTCATTCTGAATATCATACAAATCATATAGGAACATGAGATGTGCCAAATAAATTGAAATAGAATAATTGAAAATATGCTCTTGTACATATATGATATATATAAATATCAAAATCATATAAAACTGGAATCAAAATCATAAATTTATTTATTTATCGACACTTAACTGTGTGAATCGCAACACACAAAAATTGTGTTTGAAAGTTGCTACATGTGCATGCAAAAGCATTCCAAAAATATAATGGAATATAATAAGATTTAGTCACACATATTCAATTTGGGTCTGGGCGAAAGTATATAATGCTGAATCCAGAATGAATTTGGGATTTAGTCACACATAATCAAATTGTGTTCGTTTGAGAAAAAAAATATGAATCCATACACACATATAGGAGTATATGATAATGCTGAATTGCTTTTTAAAAGCGATATATTAGGTCTGGATAATATGTACGACCATCTAATCACTGAATTCAAACGAACAATCTCTCAAATCATGATTACCAACAATAAATTTCATGGAATTAAATTAAAATATGTAATATCCATGAAATCCATGTAATCCAATGGTAATTTCACCAAAATTTAAGAAAAAGTCAAACCCTAATTTCACATTAATAAAGAAAAGAGAAAATTCTTCCCAATTCTCAGAGTATCATGCATAGAGTTGCTCTGATACCAATTGTTAAATTTCAAAATCATAAAATTACATATCTCTTGCATGATAAATCGAGAATCGGAAAGATGAAACAAAACCACGGAAGCGTACCTGAATCCATAACATTAATCTGAATCACTTGGTATCTACACATCAATTCCATAATAATTTATTATCCTATTTTAGTCCAAACTTTAAATCTCAGTAGATCACTTTAATTGGACTATCGAAAAACAGTTACGCATATTTAATTTCAACATATGTAAGTCCAAATGTTGGATTTTTCCAACAGTAAGTGATTAAGAGATGGATAAAATTTATTTCAAGGATATACATCCGTCAAAAATGAATATGTCCTGTTATAATAAATTTATCACTTTCTAACCCTCAACATCCCGCGAGGATGTATATATTAGTAAACATGAATCATATGTAATTTTAATAAACATGAATAACATATAATTTTGAATCACTGACGAATATCATTTTCAAACAAATTTAAAAGATCATGTTTTATAAGTACCTAGGTGTACACGTGATGCCTCCACGGGTTAGATCGGATGGTAAGGCGTCTGGCCGATTTGATCGAGTCACAGGTTCGAGGGTCGCCAGTTACGCACAGGGATAAAACTCTGGTCTGCTGGCATTAATTCCCTCGGCCCCAGGCGCCTCACCACACCAGTGATAACCGTGATTTGTCTCCCTCTGGAAACCTATGGGGCTGGGACCAGGGGGCCGCTAAGGTGGCAGTTTCACCTTTTTTTTTGGTAGGTGTACACGTGATGATTAAATTATAAAATTATTTTAATTTTGTTTAAAAATGATTTTTTTATCTATAATTATTTGATTTGTTTAAAAATAATAATTTTAGATAAAAATATTATTATTTATTTCTTTCCTTTTTATTATTTTAGGGGGAAAATCTTATTTTTATTTATTTTAATTTAAGATTATTTTTAATTAGAAAATTTTACAGTTTAAACTGTAAATATTATTTTTTATTTTAATTTAATATTTTTTTCTTCAAACCTTATTTTCTTTTTTTCTTGACTTATAAGTTGAGTTATTTGAAAATAATAAATTTTAATTTTTCAAATTTTTTATTGATGAGTAATAATGTGATCTCTTAATGAATGCATACAAACTAATTAAATAGAGTTTTCATAAAGTAAATATAGAAACAATAACATACAAATTTGGGTGGAAGAAATATGAATTCACATTTATTTCAAAATTAAAGTTTTCTAAGATATATATATATATATATATATATATATATATATATATATATATATATATATATATATATATATATATCTTAGAGTTTTCATAAAGTAATATAGGAACAATAACATACAAATTTGGGTGGAAGAAATATGAATTCACATCTATTAATATCTATAAAACACAATTTTATATACAGACGTGACATTCAAAGAGAGCTTAGGATTCCCGCATAAATCGAATATAAATTTTCTAAATAAAAAATTTATAATTAAAAATACAAAATCAAAATTTTAAAAATAATTTATCAAATTCAAGAAAGATAATTCAAAAAATAATTTTGATATAAGAAAAATGATAGTCCCACATCTGAAGTTAACAAGGCGAATTACACACAAAGCAATTACAAAAATGGACAAAGAATGGTAAAGTAATTCATACCTTTCTCGGCCTTTTGGCTAAGATCAAGTGTAGTATCTGTTCTTATCAGTTTAATATCTGATATGTGGGTCATTGGTCCACTTTGATATTAAATTAATTTTTATATGGGGGATGACCGATCACAGTAGCTTGCTACTAGGGTTTTCATGTGTTGTCTGTGTGTTGCACTATAGCACAGGCCTGACACACCCCTATCAAAGCAAAGTAAACTTTAGATCGCATTCACATCTACCACCCTTATAAAACTTATAATCACCATTAATATCTTATATTATAAAAAATAATAGTATATCTTATATTGACATGAATCCATAATTTAAAATTACTTTTCATTTTAATTTTTCATTTAATAATAAAAATCGTCATATATATATTATCACTAAATATGTTATTTGAATTGTGTAACATTCTCGTGCATCGCACGGGTATTATACTAATTTTTTATTAAAAATTAGAATTTAGGTGCCTAAGTAGAAATTATTATTATTTCGTATATTCATATATGTTTTTTTATAATTGATTGTATTAAAAAAAAAGTTCACTCTCTCAATAATTTTCCTACTTTTTTCAGTAGTGGAAACTGTTAGTAATATGAGAGAAGTGTCCTAAGGCAATCGCCTTATGATTGTAATCATTTACTTTAATAAATGAATATTCACTATTTGAGTATACATGTTCATGTATTTGATTGAGATCTTGAACTCATTTACTGAATGTCCGCAATACAATTCACAGCATGAGAGAATTTGTGATGAATTCACAACTAGTGATTATCTCTACATGTGCAATTGTGAAGTATTGAAATTGTCCCTAGTCGATGAATTGATAAATACGGACACTATCAATTTTGTTGAGACTAGCATGAGTTATTCTCTAATCAGCTGATTCTCACTGGCTGGTGACATTGGGATATCCGGAGATAAACATGGATGCTAGTTAAGGGAACTAGTTCTTTGTAGTGACTAGCTGTAAGACTTCATATGGTAATCTACATATAGATATGTCAATGAAAGTTCTTACTGCAGCTTAAGTGCGATGTTCCTTTGACTTGCGGTGTTCAAGTCATCTTGGTCACGGAGACTTATACTTTGACATCTTAAGCAAGCATCTCTAAGGAGGTGTGGACCCAGAATGGTTGGGTATAAGCTGAAGTGCCCGAAGATGTTTGAACAGCCTACAAAGGATTCACCACTCCTTGCGAGGAGATGTATACCCAAGGCCTATCGTCGGATTGTTACTCGAAGCCTCTGGCCAGAGCACAACATGTTCCGAGTATGAATCTCTAGGAAACATGAGAGTAATTAGAATCCGTTGGACGAGAAAGACATTACTTGGGCTAGGTGTGACGTAGTCAGCCTAGTGGGGACTGACACACATAGACTGTGTCCTGAACCAAGTGGGTATAAGATGGTGAAGGGAATGAGGCACGACTCATTATAGCTGCTGAAGGGTTTTCAAAATTATTTCTGAGGTCAACCGTTGATCTTTCGATTAATTGGGGGTCATGATGTACTACTAGGTGTCACTCATGATCGTTCTATAATTGGTTGATTATAGACGGCCAACATAAATCGAAAGCCTATTTAGTCACACGCACTACGAGTAATCCGAGGGATTTAAAACGAGTTGAAAATTGGATTTTCCGATCAAGAGAGATAAGTCGAATCTGAATTTATCAGAAACGCATCGGAAGCTTAAAATGGCTAAGTCTTTTGAAGGCTTATTTGACGAATTAAATGAGTTTAATTCGTAAGGTGACGGCTTGGATTTGGCCGGCCAAAGAGGGTCCACCCTCTTTGGTTTGGCCGGCCACAATAAAAAGGGAAACCAAATTATTTGGTTTAAATTATAAAATAAATCGAGCGTGATTTGTTTTATAAAATTATGGATAAAGAAATTTATATAAAGAAATTTATATAAAGAAATTTTTATAAAGAAATTTATAGAAATTTATTCTTTTTTATGGAAATTAAAATGAACCATGGATTGGTTTATTTTATTTTATAAAATCAATTATGAATTGATTTTTCCATGATAAGAAAAATTTATATAGTAAATTTCTTGTAAAAATTTATTCCATAATAAAAGGGGAGACATGGTTGTTTTTATTATAAATTAAGTTATAATAAAAACTTGGCATAATGGAATAATTCATAGAAAAATTTATAAGATAAATTTCTTATGAAAAATTTATTCCGTTAAAAGGAGACTTGGCGATGGAGAGGCTACTATATAAAGGAACCAAGGCAAGGCTTTGAATTCCAATCAAGAGATGAAATAGCAAGCCTCTCTTCCTCTCCTTCTCGCCCTCTACCTCCTCTAGGGTCGGCACCCCTTCTAGTTGCCGTGAGCCACATCCACCAAGAAGGTGCCGAAGAAGAAGAAGAAGCGGGTCGCAACTCCTTTCTTCCCCGGAATCTTGATTCCGTTACTTGGTGGTTAGTTTCCATCTCTCTCTCTTGATATTCTTGTCGTGCCTTTGGAGAATCTAGTAGTTCTTGTCGGCACGAAACTCGTGGCTTTGCGAAGTCATCCCGAAGAGAACTCGGCGTGGACGTGAATAGAGGCGGAGCTTCCAAGGGACGCTACGGTTGGATCTCGTCCCTTTCTACGAGTTACGCGAGGTATTAAGTAAATTAGTTTACTTACTGCAAAAATTTTAAATGTATGATCATATCTCCACAACTTAAGGTTGCATGCTAGATACGTGGTTAAAATAATTTAAGAAATTATTTATGCTAAACCTTCTGCTGCACGTAATTAAATTTTAAAATTACGAACCCGTATCCATGTCAACATGCACCCGGTCTCAACAGAAACTAACATACTACATATGCATGCAAACTTATCTTCTTTGAAATTGTGATCATGTTAAGTATTGAAAAATTAGTAAGTTTTTTTTTAATGTCGAAAAATCTTGTTTATCCTACAACAAAGATGTTCAAAGTCACTTTACAAAATGAATCCTCATGCTAGAGCTTTTCCATATTCATATCTCAACTATAACATTTTATCAATAACATTTTATCAATAAATTATACATGCACGTTTGAAGGACAAAGATAAAAAATTGTAATTTAATAAATTTGAAATTTCGAAATAAAGCCTAAATAAATTATGAAAAATAACCAATACCTCTAATCGACTCAAATATAGCAACTACAACCAATAATATATCACAGGTCAATTATAAGAATTCAAATGAACTCTAATACTCAATTAGTTTTGAAAATTACCTCAAAGAAAGTCGAAAACTTCTGTTAAGATATGAAATCGAGTTACCCAAGTGCTAATTGAGCAAGAAATCGATGAACGACAGAAAAAGCGATCGAATAAGGGCTGACGGATTTGAACAAATCGAAAGAAAACTTTGTAAAATGAATAGTACTAGAAGAGATATTTCAAAATAACTCTCGGATTTAAATTTTGAGCACCGATGATAAAATTATCGGTGGGCAAGTGTCAAGCTGTGGTGGCATGAAAGAGAGAAACTGAAGTAAAAAAACTAAAAAGAATATGAAAGGTATAAATGATTTGAAAAGTGAAGAGAGTGAATATCTCACTAAAAATTTATTAAAGTAGAATTGATTAAATTTAGAAAAAGTATTTATAATCTCATGTGTGACATCATTCGTACACTTAGGCTACGTTAAATTGGAGATAATTCATCTTATAATATAATCAAATTTTGATTATATTAAAAGTTAGATTTTTTTATTTGAAATAATTTTAAAATTGTAATGTAATAAAATATCGATTACAAAATGGTTTAAGATTTGTAATTTTAATTATAAAATTAAAACTATGTAATCCGATTACATTCCCTATCCTTTATTCCCGAAACCTATCGGCAGAACCCTCCGCGGCCATAGCCTCGTCGGCCCACGGCCGGTCGCCGACTGACGGTTACCGGCCGGCCGACGATAGTCGCCGAGTGCCGTCTGGATGTCGACCGATCGCCGACCGGCCGACGGCGATCGTCGTTGTCAGTAGTTAACCGTCCAATTTTGATTACATTATAGGATGAATTATCCCTCACCAAATATAACCTATGATTATCAAAGATTACATATAACTCGTTATCAAACATAATAATATAATCTTGATTACATTATATTACAAAATTAATTACATTATTAAATTATCCCTAATTAAGTGTCTACAACTGGAGTTGCAAGTTAAAAGCAACATCATCAGACACGCAAGGGCCTTAGAACAACAGGAAGCCCGTATTTTGGCTGCAGCGTTAGCACATCCATGGGAGCGTGCTTGTACTTGGGTGACAGAGAAAATGAAAACTGCTGCAGGATCGTCGCAAGCACCACCTTCGCTTCCAGCATCGCAAAGTTCTGGCCAATGCACGCTCTCGGCCCGATCGAGAACGAAAGCAGCGCGTTGGGATGTGTGGCAGCCTGCGACACTCCGTTGGCGAACCTGAGCGGATTAAACTCATCGGCATCAGCCCCCCAGAGCTTCTTGTTCCTCTGGATTAATGCTATCGGAATTATCAACGAAGTGTCCTTTGGTATGTTTATGCTCCCCAAAGTCATGGCTCTCTCAGCCTTTCTCTCCATGAGAAGGACTGGACCGTAGAGCCGCAAAGTTTCCAGGAGAACCATGTTCACCTGCAAATAGAAACATGGTTTCAAATTGAAAGATTGATCGTCGCAAAGTTGGAATTGAAGAATGAGCTGACCAGCTTCAATCTGCTCAGCGTGTCGGCGTTTGGAGTCTCCTTCCCGCAGTGCTGAAGCACCTCGTCCCTGAGCTTCTCCTGCCAATCTTTGTTTGTGCTCAACAAGAACATCGCCCACGTTAAAAAGTAGGATGTTGTCTCTTGCCCCGCGAAGAAGAAGGTCTTGCACTCGTCAACGATCTCATCCAAGCTCAGCATCCGGCCGGCTTCCATCTGTCTAGCTTCTAACATTAACCCAAGCAGGTCGTTTCCGAGACCAGAATCCTCCGTCGAACTCACTCTTTTTTTTATGATGCTCGTGAGTGTGCTTCTAATGATCTTCTCTAACTTCCATATCTGCAAATTTTTCTTGGTCGGGAAGTATCTGCAAAGGAAATTATCAAGTTTGCGATTCAGTATCACACAGTCGCAAAAGATGGTATTTAGTTAAATACTTGGATCCGTAGAAGTCCCCATGGAGAAATGATTCTGCAATGAGGACTTGGAGCTTTTTCTGTGCTAAAAAGACTATTTTTCCCTCTTTGTAGCTGCTTCCAAATGATGTGTGAGAGATCACATCTGCTGTCAATTCTTGGAACAGGACGGAGACATCGATTTCCATTTGCTGATCGTCTTCTCGACTGGATTCATCTCGCCACGCCTCTATCGTTGCTTTGGCACATTCCTCCATTGTTTTAGTTAATAGCTGCCGAGCCCAAAGTTATAACGGAAGTTGCCCTGTAAGCTATGCATTTACCAAATGGCAACAATGGAAGCCTAACCTTGAGCTTGTCCATGGCGAAAGCAGGGTTTAAAACTCTCCGATGCCGCACCCAGTCTTCCCCCTCCACCAGTATCAATCCCTTGCCTATCAGAGCCAACACACCAGCAGACGCCTCGGTTTTGAGGTAGAAACCAAACTTGTTTGACAAAACTTGCTTCACCATCTCTATGTCCCCAACGCAAAGCCTTGGATTTGATCCAATCCACAGCAAAAATGTTTCACCTGAAAGAAGAAAAATTGCAGAACTTTATTTCCAGATTTTACCTCTCAGCCTTTTTTCAGTGCCATGAAACATACACAAATTAAGAGGTAAAACACAATTCATCAAATTCTGAGAACTGAAAAGAGTAGAATCTGACCATACTGGCGAGTCCAGTTGCGGTAGTGGGGGAAAACTCTGACGGTGAAATCATGGCAGTTGTTGTCCAAGATCAATTCGCTTCCGGCCTTCCTCAGCCTCCTGATCTCCTGCAACGATCCTGTCCAGAATCGGTACGCAGGGCCGCGCACGCCTTGCTTCCTGAATGATTTGGAGATCGAGTATGGCCTCCACATCAGATGCAGCAGGGCCTTCCAAAGGATGGAGATGAGCACCGCCAGAAGAGATCCAAGAACCAGGCCGAAGAACCCCATCCGATCCAATCTGCCTCCTGCAGTTGGTGTGTTTGCTCCCTGTTGTATTTTTCTTCTTCTTCTTCCACTGAGGCACCTACTTTGTGAGGCAATTATTACTGGGTTTACGCTAGGGAATGATGTCACACACGTTTGATAGTTGATATTTATGTTCAATTTGTATTCTTATGAGATTTTTATGTAGTGGCGTGTACTCCGCCAACCTCAGCAACTGATTGATTGAGCCTCGTATCACATATCATTTACTATGACAACATCCTACTGTTGTTGACCCTTCTCCCTGGCTTGATTTTACCACCACCTCCCGTCTAAACAGGGGAAACGAACACACAGTCAGAGGCCTGGTGACAGTCAGATTTCATTAAGAATATTAGAAATCAGCCAACGAACAATGACTGTGAGTGCCTCATGCTGCCCCTTCTTCCTGTTGGAGAGTCCTAAGTAGATAAAAAACGATTGTGCAATAACCTAACAATTGAGATATTTTTCAAGAAACGACGATCCTGCTCCACTTCAGGCTACATACTTCATGGAAAACGACAAAAAGAATTGTATCAGTCAAAGAATACGAAAACAGCACCGTGCTCACCATGCATAATCACACTGAAGAGGATACATTGATGATATACCAGTGAAACAAGAAATTCCATTTTCGCTCGCTTCTGTTGTGTAAGGTGGCAGATAGAAAAGATAAACAAGAACAAAGACTGAATAGACATTACTTTTAGGACAAGATAAAGTTAGCTAAAAGTCCCCTACTACTAAAATTATCCAGGGAAACAAAAATCACAAATCAAAGCACAAATTCGAGCGGTACAAGTACAAGCATTCGAGAATAACCTCAGATATCAGCTTCCTGCAGACTTTAGCTCCTCCAATGTCGACTTTATGCGATCCTTCACAAGCTCTAACCGCTTCAGGTAAACCTCCAGTTCTAGAATCTGTTGTGCTCTCCATTTTCCATTGACAGGCATTTCTGGGGTCGCCACAGAACCACCCCCAAGGCTCAGGGGCAGAAAGTTCAGTGGTGATGTCCCGCTACCGAGTCCTGGACCAAACGGGTCCCTGATAGCAGAATTGATGAGCTCCTTGAACAGTGGCGAAAGGCAATTCTTCACCGTCTCCTCGATGATGTTTGGTATCCCAGAAGCTAAAGGTTTATCTTTATGCATGGATTGGTTGGAATTACCTACAGTTACTCCCCCGGCTGAAGAAGCTAAAGGTGTAGCATCAGGTACACCAGCTGCAGCCTCTTCCATCAATCTTTTTTTCATGCGTCTTCTTGATCTGGAGTTCCTCCTTTCTGAACTTATAGAGCCGTCGTTGATCGGAATGGTAATGATCTCGTTGGAGATAGGGTTTGTGCTGTTGAAATCTTCGTCATCACTCTCATGAGCCCTCTTGGTGCTTGCGCTCCATATCTTGCGAGCGATGTCATATATGGCCCGCTCATGTGCGCTCCTAAAAGCGAAGTTTCTTCCTCCTGCTTGCATCCGGCTGACACAGTTCCGATACTTCTTCTTCAGGCGGCGGAGCTTCTCGATCAGCTGGTTCTTAGTGAAGTCGAAGTGAAGCTGCTTCTTGATCTCCTCGTAGAAGGGGCTGGTGTCGTACTGATGATAGGCAAAAGTGGTGCCGCGCCTCGAGGTAAATTCAAAGAAACCTTGCAGGATTTTGATCGCCTCTTCATCCGTCCAGAGCCTCTGAAACAGCCGGCGAGAATCATCCAAGGCAACGACATCGAGGGATCTCCGCTCATCGGAGGCGGTGGCGAAGGGGGTATGGATGGGGTCGGAAAAGGAAGCGTTAGGAAGAGTAGAGGCAGGAAGGACTTGGACAGGGATCACGCCGTTCTGGGGATGGTCGACGACCGCATCTGACTGGACACTGTTGAGTTTGTGAACGGAGTTAGGGTTAGGGATTGCGGCATCGTGCGAGGAGGCAGAAGCGTTCAGATCTGTGCAGGCCGGCCAAGCCAGTTCTGGCTGCGGCTGCGTCGGAGGAGGCAGCGCCGCCTGATTGTCGTCGTCGTCTTCGCTGTCGTCGCTCATATCGGAGTAGTCCTCGTCGTCGTCCTCGAAGACGGCGGCCTCCTGCTGCGCTTCTTCAGCCGGCGACATCTCGTCCGCCTATTCCTCCCTCTTCCTCTTCCCCTGGAAGGTACAGATCGGGAACGAGGGTTTGAGCCCGGAAGAGGAAATGGTTCAGTTTGGACCGGATAGGTAAGACGCCGGCAAGCGGCGCATATCGGTGGATCGTCGATGGCTACCGCACGATTCTTAGCGGACGGCCCAGACCACACTTAGTGGAAAGGAGGATTTGAAACTCGCACAGTAGTGGATCCAACACATTGGTCACCCATAAGCCATGAAATAAATCACCACTCAATGAATGCCAACTGTGCAGAAAGAGAAGTGAATCGTGATACATTGTCCCGTTGGAAAAAAAACCTAATTATAAATTAATTTTATAATTTATTTCTGAATCAAACATAATCATTTTTTATTAAAAATAAAATTATGATATATTATTCATAATTAATTAAATGATAAATTTATAATAATCAAATAAAAATTAATTTCATAATAATTTATTCTTAAAAACTTAGACGTATCTCTTACTACCTATCCATCGATTATAAATTAATCCCTTAATTTAGAAATGGATTGGAAAATAAATCGCGATACATAAGTGATAGGGTAATTAATCATGTGTCGCCACGTTAATTAGAAGGATATTATATGGTAGAAGAATTTTAGCATTGTTAAAATTCCTTCGTAGCATATTTTTCTATCAAAGAACAGAGAAAAATGTCTGAATTCTCTCACTCTCATAATATACCACTTTCCTCCTTTTTTTTTTAATCCTAGATTGATTTGAACGTCGGAGTGGGATCGCCGGAACACTTTCCGACACCCTACTAATGTTCTTTGGAATTGTTTTCTCATATTATTTTTCTCGCTTGGTGTATCCGTCGCATCACCGATAGTTGTCATCTTCCCTATTAATTTTCGAATTAATAAGTATCGCGAGCCATCGATTGTGAGTCTCTATAGGATACAGGATGAACTCATAATCAACATGTATAATATTATCATTATGAATTTTAAGAATTAAAATATGACAAATCTAATATATTCATCCTCCCTATGCATTAATCAGGATTAATAATCCTAATCCTCGTAACATAAGATGGATGGATAGAAATAGTAAAGAGTAACGAATCGATTTTTACCGCCAAGAGCCGTGGATCGTGACTTCGCCTTATAAAATTTAAAAACGTGGGTACGTTTAGTTCAAGTTATCATATATAATCTTGGTTATGTTATTATCAAGTAATCACATAATCAAGATAATGAGGAATGAAACATAACCTGAAATTGATTGGTTCAATTTAAATAATCAAATAAAATCTTGTTTATTTGGAGGTAATAATCTATAACTTAATATAATATTTTACTATATTATCCTTTAGAAATTATTTATAAATTTTATTAAATTCTAAATTAAATTTTCTTTATTTAATTTATTAAAAATCGAATTAAAATATTAAATTAAAAAAATATTCGCCGACGACATCGACGTCGGCGTCGACCGTTAGTGTTCGCATAGGCAGTCGATGTCCAACACCGACGGTCGACTGTCGGCACCGAACGCCGACGATCGACGCAAATTGCCGATGGTTATCGGCGGGGTTGTCGACGTCGACCGCTGATGATCGGCGCAGACTGCCAATGGTCGGTCGCCGGCGGTGGTCGTCGGCCGCCGGCGGTGGTCGTCGGCCGCCGGCGGTGGTCGTCGGCCGCCGACCGCCGCCGCTGGTTGAGGTCGCCGTCATCGACGTCGGTCACAGACCGTCAGCGTCGGTCGTCTGTCGCGAATAATACTTTCTGAAGTTAATAAATTATAATGGTTATTTTCGTCTTAAATGTAAATATTAGTGGATAATTTTGAAAAGATAAGTTTCAAAATCCCGGAATCAAGAAAAATCTTACTTCTCTAAAAGTTTCGATTCCGGGTTGTATGACCCTTTTGCTGACGTGTCGGACATCGATCATTATTTGAAAATCGATAATTATCTAAACTAAATAAAATTTTCGTTGATAACCTTAGATGGATAATTAAAATTATCATGGTAAGCCTCAACTAAACGCACCCTAAAATGCTTTCACAAACATTATACTGCCCCGCGACGCAACACATCGCCCTCTCTGTCTATAAATAGCAAAGCCCTAATTAGTCCCGATCCAGCCTACGCCTGCCCAGTTGTCGATAGCATTCGCACTTGGACGCTAGCGGTCGGCGCCCACGCGGCCGCCGCTTGCAAAACCGCAAAGATGCAGATCTTGGTGAAGACGCTTACTGGGAAGACGATCACTCTCGACGTGGAGTCTTCCGATACGATCGACAACGTGAAGGCCAAGATCCAGGACAAGGAAGGCATCCCGCCGGACCAGCAGCGCCTTATTTTGCCGGGAAGCAGCTCGAGGACGGCCGCATCTTCGTGGACTACAACATACAGAAGGAGTCCACCCTCCACCTAGTCCTCCGCCTCCGCGTCGGCGCCAAGAAGCGCAAGAAGAAGACCTACACCAAGCCGAAGAAGATCAAGCACAAGCCGAAGAAGGTCAAGCTTGCGGTTTTCCAGTACTACAAGGTCGTCGACGCCACCGGCGAAGTCACCCGCCTGCGAAAGGAGTGTCCCAACGCCGAGTGCGGCGCCGGCACCTTTATGTCCAACACTTCGACCTACACTACTGCGGCAAATGCGGCCTCACCTTTGTCTACCAGAAATCGTCAAGCGAGTAAGTTTCTCAAAAAAATTAGGTCTTTGAATTTCATTTACCTTTATGTGTTTACCAAATTTGTGTTAGAAAACCTGATACTCGAAGTCTTTGATTAGTTCTGATTTGTTCGTCTCGAAGATATTTTGGATTTTGAGTTATTTGACGATTAGAACTTGTTCTGATCTCGATGTCTATGTGGTTTTTAGTTTTTTATCCATTTAGAAGTGATTGATTGAATTTGCCATCTCTTTAGTCCTGTAGCAGCTATAGGAATTGTATGCCTTGTTAGTGGATGCTAGATTTGCCATCCCTTTTAAGTCTTAGTTCAAACGCAGCATGTTGATGCGGACATTGACCTCACTGTGTTCACTGGTTGGACTGGCATATGCTCACAAGATAAGCTACAAATTAATGAATTTCTACATAGTGTAATTTGGTGGGGATAAGCGCGAACTTCAAATTAGTGAATCTTCATAGTATAGTATAAATTGGTGGGCACCAAAAGCTTAGAAATGAAAGGAAGGATTGCGAGATGTGCCTACCAGGACAAAACTGAAAGTTCAGTCGAAAGATAAACTAAAACAGCACGTTTTCTTAGTTTCGTTGATCAACAGGAAGTGAAATAGTACTGATAGGAATGGAAAAAAAAAATTGCAGATGATATTCAGGTATCCATCAAGTTCACCTGTCAGCGTGAAAGTGTCGTGTTTGATTTGTCTTTTGGCTTGTGAAACATTTGGTTGAGAAGAAATGATCCCTATACGCTAGATGTATCCAACAAAAGAAGAAATATGTGGCTGATCGATATCACTAGGGCCCTCTGTTAGATGACAGTAGATATATGGAATACAAGCAGAAACATGTTGACTTGTCAATATTACTAGCATATTTAAGATTACCTGACGGCAAGGAGGTGAGGTGGTAGAAGACCGATAATCTTTGGAGGCTAGATGACGGGGAATTGGTCGATAGTGGATTCGGTGACTTGCTGTGTGGTAAGACATGGTGTCTAGTTGTGTGAGAGAGGTGGTGTGGAGTAGTGTTCGGTTTGGGTTATGAAGAAAGAAAATTAGTTTAGTGGCTGATGGGAAGGAGATGGAAACAAAAAAAGAGAGAGATAAGGAGTTAAATGGTCGAATAATCATCAGCCTCTTCTTTTGTTGATAATCCAAGTATTCAAGCATCACCCCATTTAAACCTGGTGGTAGGTCTCTACCATATTTATCTCATTTGGAATTTGAACACCAATTTTCTTAATATTAATGCTTTATCTCAATTACCATCGCTGCCAAGTCCATCACTCATCCCCTTGTCCTTAATTGCTTATATAACATCCTCCCTACTTATTAAATGGTTGACGTTTGCATTTTTCTTCATATTTTGTTTGGACATATCAAAGTAAAAGGTAATTTCCAATCA